>PVHP010017783.1:0-34131 GCA_004024765.1 Zapus hudsonius | reverse complement strand
TCTGCATTGTTGTTGTGGTCAGGAGTCATAATGTTCTCTCTCTGCAATTCTGTATGAGCTTCTTCCACCTCCTTTCCAGTTTTGTGTTCCATAATGGGACTAGCGGCCCTGATTCGGGAAGTTGCGTTTTTCTTTTGGCTTCTGCCCATGCCCAGATAGAGAAGTGGGGGTCAGAGGTCCCGAAGCTGGTGAGAGGCTGGCCGGCCCCAGACTTGGGCCTGTATTGCCGACAGACCCCCAACCTCGTGGAGAGACACTCTTTCCCCTCTCAGAAGGTGGAGGGGACCGCCTCTGAGGAATGGTTGCTCCCACAGGGAAGCCTCTCTGTTGGCGCCAAGTACCAGGAATCTGCCACGAGGGGATGAAGGTGGAGCCTGAGGTTCAGAGGTAGGGCACAGCTGCTGGCTCCCCTGCAGAGCCGAAAGCTGCCCTGAACCACGGAGACCCCAAACCTCCGTGGCCCAGCCCACTCTGTGATCTCCCGCAGAGCTGAGATCTGCTGGGGTACCCTGCTGTGGACCCCAAGCCGATGCAGAGGAGAGGCCAGGGGCCCGGGTCTCAGCCCTGCAATGAAACCTCCGCCGCCGCGGAGAGCCTGGAATCCGCCCCGGGGGATAATGGAGGGAGCCCGTTGGGGCGGGAGGGCTCTGCTCGCGAACCCCTCTCAGTTGGCGCCAAGTACCAGGAATCTGCCAGGAGGGAATGAAGGTGGAGCCTGAGGTTCAGAGGTAGGGCACAGCTGCTGGCTCCCCTGCAGAGCCGAAAGCTGCCCGGAACCGCGGAGACCCCAAACCTCCGTGACCCAGCCCACTCTGTGATCTCCCGCAGAGCTGAGATCTGCTGGGGTACCCTGCTGTGGACCCCAAGCCGATGCAGAGGAGAGGCCAGGGGCCCGGGTCTCAGCCCTGCAATGAAACCTCCGCCGCAGAGGAGAGCCTGGAATCCGTCCCAGGGGATAATGGCGGGAGCCCGTGGGGGCGGGAGGGCTCAGCCTCGGAGCAGAGATCTGCTCGCGAACCCCGTCTGCTGCAGCCCAGGGGTTCAGGAGGGAGGGAGAGTTCGAACTCGGGTTCGGCCGGTGTCCAAAGCCTGGATGCCAGCTGAGGGGGGGGTCAAACCTTTCGGAGATTCCTGGCGAGGTTGTTACTCGGTCACCATCTTGCTCCGTCCCATAGATCACATTTAATTGACAAGATTTTATCATATTTCCTTTAAATGGATAGCTTTATGAAGCATTTAAAATTATGAGAATATGCACTTGCTTTTTGTTTATGATGCATATTGTTGTCATAGGAATAAATCACCCAACCAAAAGCAGCTGAGGGAGGAAGGGATATATTTTGGTTTACATTCTTAAAGGGAAGCTTAAAGAAGGCAAGAGAAAGGATCAACAGAGCAGAAGCTAGTCTTCACCTCTAGCACAGCAGGTGTAATACCGCCAAACTCATGCAATGAATGAGTTTCACATGTCTAACAACACACCTGCCTCAGCAAAACTCCACCTCCAAAACTGCAATCAGCTGGGCAAGCATTGAAAACACAGGCATTTATGAGGAATACCCAATTCAAAGTATGACATGTTGTTTCCATAATAAATGTTTACTCTCCTAAATTTGTGGTAGCCATTTTAAATTCAAACCTCTATTTTACTAATAATTGAATGAAAATATTCTAGTAGAAGGCACATTATTAGGTATGGTAGGATCTCACTTCTTAAGGTAGAATATGTATGGATAATTCATTTAGTTTCAATATATCTGTTGTTATTTTGCCAAAATATGTTGGTAGGAAAAACCCAACGATGTGAGAACAGTCAAGTTATGAAAATGTTAAGACATTTGGCTGCAAGGAGCTGTTGATCCCCTTCTTTATCGTCTGACTTCATTTTATCATCAAGGAAAGTGTTGTTCTTAATGTTCATGTGCAAAACCCTCATGCATGCTAATAACTACGAAATTAATTTCAGTCTCAGTCATCACAGAATCCCACTTGGATGTTCCTAGAGTAAAATCAACATATGTTGTGGTATTGTCTCCTCTGATTAGCCTGGGCTTTGCATTACATTAGTTTCATTTTTGAACACACTTGTGGCTGCTTCAGAAATATGCAGTTGAGTTATTCAAAGTCCCAATAGAATATATAGATAATTCAATATGGTCCCACAAAACTGTTCAGAATCCTGCCACATAGTTCAGTTCAGGCTAAGTTTGAATTTATCTAACATTTATCTATCTCTTATCTATCTATCTATAGATCAATATGTATATACATATATGAATACAATAAATTGCAATGACATTTACAAGGTTTTTTTTGCAAGGTTTTGTTTGTAACAAAGACTTAAATTATGCTTTAGTATTACTCTGGGAATTAATTAATTTAAGTTATATTCTCTACTAGCATTAAGTCTTAAATTTTCACTATGAATCTTTCATACAAAATTATTAATATTTATATTTTAAGTATAAAATAGTCTGCAAACAAGTTGCAATGTTTTCAACTATTTTCTTGCACATACATTTTCATGAAGCAGTATTAAAAAACTAAATGAAGTACATGCTATCAATAATTAATAAATATGTCAGAGTTTTCTAATGACCACCTGGAAATAAAGAAGATTGTGAGAGTTAATTATTGAGCACATTAAATCTTAGGACACTATGAAGGTAGAGCTTTTAAAACACCAACTAAAAAGGTATAAAGTTGTTTTATTTTACTTTATATATAACGGACTATACTCTTATCTCCTCATCCCCACTTCCATTTCCCTGGGGGCCCTCCTCAGGACCCCACAGTGAACATATGGAGGCCACAGTTGGTCCCTGTGGGGAAAAGGGAGGATTCATTTTATTTATTTATTTATTTTTGGGTTTTCGAGGTAGGGTCTTGCTCTAGTCCAGGCTGCCCTGGAATTCACTATGTAGTCTCAGAGTGGCCTTGAACTCACGGTGATCCTCATACCTCTGCCTCCTGAGTGCTGGGATTGAAGGCGTGCGACACCACACCCGGCTCCTTTTTTTTGGCATTTTATTTTTTAATTTAAGCATATTAATTGTGTGTTATATGTATCTCTAAAAATGAATTTGATGTGCAAGGAAAAAGATGATAAAAATCCAATGTAAGAAACAAAGCATTTTCATTGTGCTCCTCACCCTATCAGCTGGCATGCCTTGTCTGAGATTAGCACCTTTATAACTGGAACCTAAGTCTCAGCCATTCTTAGTTTCCCTGCATTTTCCTTCTATCAGTGATGTGGCCTCCCTTGTAACTGAGTTATAGGCTCTGCAATGTGGATTTACATCTCATGCCTGCAGAATCCTCACAAGTGCAGGTCTTCTTCCCTCCTGTTATCTCTTATCAGTCCCCAGTCTAGGAAAGTACATCTACAAAGATGTGCAACTAGAGAATCCAAATATGCCTTAAAATGTTTGTTCCTTTAAAATTTTAATTGATAAATTAATTAATATTAAATATATTAAATTTCTAAATGAATAAAAATATATATAAGGTGTATAACTTAATGCTTTAATCTCTATAGACCTTGAATATTCATACATCGATCGTCACCAACAGATATTGTTAATGTATGTGTTTGGGGTGAGGGCTGTATGTACACTTTGTGAAATCAGCACACTTCAACTCTGCTCAGTTATCAAGTCTCAAATCAGTAATACTGTTTTATTAGTTATGGTCACTGTTATACTTTTGAACCGACCTAACTCAATTATTAAGACTCTTGAACATTTATCTCAGCACCATCCAAAAGCCAGCAATCACTGTTCTATTTTCTTTCTAGGATTTTGATATTTGAAAATTCCATGTAAGTGATATTATGTAGCATTTTCTCTCTTACTTAACATAATGTTCACAAGGTTCACATTTTTTGTATCTAATGTCTGAAATCAATTCCTTTTTTAACCTATAATATACTGCTTTTCCTTACTCATCTATTTATGAATATTAAGGTTAAATTACAGCTATTTTCAACTTTTTTCTTGTTTCCATAAATTAACAACTTGTACAATGAATAGTCATAAAGGCAAGTCATAGTCTTCCAACCCCCAAAGATCTTTTTTAATTCCAACAATATGGCTGAAACACCTGAGCAGTCATATTATTCACAATTACCAAAATAACAGATGCAGATTACAAAACAGTTTAGGCCTAGAGACAGCTGAAGCATTTATGCCATGCTGGTTCTTATTGCCTCCCTGCTTGTTTAAATAGGCAATTCATGATGGTGCTATTTTTCTTTACTTAGTGAAAATCTAGAGTTCATATCTACCGACACAGGCTGTCTTTATAATGACACGTCTTCCTTTTTTCATGTGTCTCTTGACGAACTTTGTCAGTGGCATATCCACAGAACTTTCTACACTCTATGTTATTTATGTCTTGTCCTTCAGAATCCTTCCTGCTGGATAATTTGGTTCATTCACACGGGTGCATTTAATCACTTTCCCATCAGAGGAACTCATTTTACTTTCAATACCATCATGGTCATGGGTTCCCTAATAGCACTTTCAGCCTTGTCGCTGCCTCTGCCTTTTCTTTTACAAATGACAGAGTAAATATTTTTTCCCTAAAAATATCTGAAAATAAGAAAAACCTAGGAAGTACTCCGAAGAATAACAACTAGATGGCTGAGAAAAAAATGACAATAAAACAACACTAATATTTATCAGTAGTAGATAGAGTTGACAGCATTTTGTTCCAGAAATTAATTTGGCTTATGTTTGTGAAGATTCAGTGATGCGAACATGGAATATCTGTCTTGTCTGAATTCTGTTTGTATCTACTTTCCTTGATCTCTTTCTCTTTCCTTCCATCTATTTCTTTCTTATCTATCTGCCTACATAACAAGAAAACTTTGTTTAAGCACATTTATTTTCACACACAAAGTTGTTTTTTTATTAGTCAATGGTAAAACCACATTAATTCTAATCAAGTCCATTTCTATCCAAAGAGTAAAACATAAACAGTATTAAGACATGATATCACTTTATAAACATGTGTTGGGGAACAAAATTTTCCAACAAAATTATGATTAGCATCATGGTGTCAAAGTGTTTCACAATAGTTACAGGAATTTTCAATAGTGGGACATAAAATAATTGACTTTCAGATACATAAAAACAAAATCTTTTCTTATTTGCATTTCAAAAGAATAAAAAATGGAAACCAAGTAGGGCCAAATAAAACATCAGATCCTTTCAGTGATAAGGGTGGGATACCTCCACTGGGTTGTTGGTCAGGGAGGTACCTGATGCCCCAAAGCAATGCAGACTATTTTCCAGGCTTTTGGTTGTTCCCCAAAGCTAGATGGTAAGACTCTATTGATGAAAACCGCACTTATTTTGGCAGTATAACACTAAGATATCAAGGTGAGTTGGCTAGCTGTTTTAGTGATGGAAAATGCTGTGGAGCCTACTGGGAGAGAGAAGTTATCAATAGTTTTACCAACAGCAGACACTGTAAACTATACAGCTTGCCAAGCAAGAAAAAAAAAATGTCTTGTGGTGGAAGCCAACTGTGTCTGATTGGATTTGAGGCCAGCTGCATAGGAGGAAAGTCATGACTAGCACTGAAAATCTAGTGAAAATTCATGACTAGCTCCAATTTCATGGGGGGGGGAGGTAATAAATCCTAGGTAGGAAGCTTCTTTTGTGTGGATAGATAAGGTTTCATTTTCATATGTAGATAACTACTGAGGGGACATACACTCATTACAGTGCTAAGTAAACATGGCAGCTGAGTGGTCAATACTAAGAAATAGGTTTCTGTCACACTCTCCGAGGCTCAGGGACCATTGTGGAAGAGATGGTATAGAGAAGGTACAAGTCAAGTTTGTGGAGGGGTGCTCTAGGGTGTAAGTGCCTATGGCATCCATGATATCACAGTGGTTTTCAGTACCTACACAGACCTACATAACATGAGCACCTCCAAAAATTATTACATCAAAACAGAAGGACTAGTTAAAAGTCAGGTGACAGTGGAGGAGGCTGAAGGGAGGAAGAAAATGGGAAGTTAGTAGAGATGATTCTAATTAGGGTACCTTGGCTATGTGTATGGAGGTTGTTAAGAAAAGATAATATAAAATAAAAATTATAAGTGGATGGGACTTCCTTGTTGAACTTGAAGGAGAAAACTACAAGTTGTGTATAGCTCTCATGCCTAGAAGGGCTCTAGGGTGTTGTCTAGCAGTAGGAAGTGCTTTTGATGATGACCAGCTAATGTGATGGCTTCAATGGTGATAACATGGAAGGGGTGGTAGAACAGAGGATGGACAGAAGTTGGCAGAGAGAAGGAAGACAGTGAACTGACCTGCGGCTTGGGGGAAGCTGGGTGATAACACTGCATAGCCACCCACAGCAACATCCTTCCTCCAGCAACCCGCCATCTCCCGAATTGCCCCTGTGGGAGAATAAGCATTGAAAACAAGGGAGTCTTATTGGAAACAACCATCCCAGACCCCCACAAATAGCTGAATGAATGAAAAAAATAATTAAAAAGACTCATTTTATCTGCTGCCTACTAGGGTGTCACTTGTAAGGAAAGACAGACTGAAAGTGAAGGTCAAAGGTATTCCAAACAAATAGAACCAAAAGAGTGTAGAAGTTGATGCATTGAAGTCTAACAACTATCTGTTAAGTCACGACCTATGCAGAGAGGAAGGGCATTTTACAATGATAAATGCTTTGACTTGGAAAAAGAGCACAAGAATTGTAAATATAGATGGACCCTTTAAATACAAAGCAAAGCTTAGTTGTTATGAAAGGAGAGAGACTACGATGTAATAATTGTAGGAAGTCCAACACCACTCTTTTCAACCAGACAAACAACAACAAAAATATCTTCTTCCAATTAAACTCTAATAAACAGAGGTGGTGGATGGAATACACTCTACCCCACATCTGTCATGGGTACATTCTCCTTGGCAGGGCATACACTGCTGGATGCCAACACAAGTCTATCAAATTTAAGACTGATTGCATGCAATGTATCATTGCTGATCACAACGGTATAAAACTAGAAGTGAAATCAGCGGAATTCAAAAATACATGTTAAATAAACATGCTCTCACATGACATCTTCATATCATATGTTATGTATAATGAAATGTAGCATCTGTATTCATTGCATCCTTGAAATCACACTATTGTTAGACCTGCTAATTCATTTTAATGCAGTTGTAAGGCAGCACTAATATTATGACTTCACGTTTGAATATCTTGATGATTATGACTCCGTATGATATGCTTCCTTTGCCATTATCTTTATTTCATGGATTAAAAATAAATATATATTCTAATTAGGGATCTCACTAAGCTTTCCAGATTTCCAAGAGTGTCACAAGGCAAATGCCTTTCAAAGATTCAAATCCATTAGTTTGGAGTTTAATGAGTAAAGACTGAGTATTTTAAATTAAAAAAAAAGAAAAAGAAAAACTAGCTACCTCTCATACATTTCATAATGCCCTCCTCTATGGACAGATCCAGTAAGTACACCAAGGAAGGACCCTAGTGGGTAGGGGACAGAGAGGAGGGAAATGGGGACACATTCACAAGATGTGATCATACAATGTATATACTTATTCAAAATAAAGATATAAAGAAAGAAAGAAATAATATATTTCATTATCAAGCAGCTTAGAACCAGAACCCAGCCTGAAAAATGACATTAGAGAAACTTTAAGTATCACATCTAGATGGAAGGGAAGTCCTTGGTTGTGAGAAAAATAAGTAAAACTTTCACCTTACAAGTTTCTTCTGCAGTTTTTGAGTTGTTAAGACAGGAGTACAGGTCTCTTTGTGTAGCTCAGGCTGGCTTCAAACTAAGAATGATCCTCCTGCCTCAGCCTCAGAGAACTGGGATTAGAGGCAGGTACACCAACTGACAGGAAGTTACTTTCACCATGACTGTTAAATATATTCATGAAGATCTCAAGCAAAAAAAAATACAGACAATTTTTTGTTTATAAAATAAGTTTAAAAATAAGTATTAAAAACGTTTTTGTTATAGTATAATTAATTATTCTCTGTTGAAGAATTCGGCTGGGTCTATGGTGAATAGAATTTAGAATTGTGTGGAAAATACTAGTTAAAAATATTATTAATGTATTTACTCACTGTGAATTTCTTATTTCTCCCAAAGTTCTACTAAGGGCTGAAATCATCTTTCCCACAAATTACTTTGGATAGTTTCATTATATTATGTAATATTAAATTCCCTAAATGGCCTCATTTTTTGCATCATTTTTTTCTTAAGGCATGTATATATATTTTGGCCAGTAACCTCTAAATTAGGTTTCACCGAGGATAATGATAGTTTCCTACTGCAAAATATTATGAAGCGGGTTGTGAGCTGTAATAAATATAAATCAGCATATTATAAAAATATTTCACTTCATTAGAATAAAGGGTTAAAATTGCTCATAAAATGTATTTGGAAATGTGTCTTCATTTTCCATTTAAAGAATAATTGAAATAAAACTAATGCATCTTCAGGTGGCATTTTAAAGCTAGAAACCATCTTTTTCTAAAATTCTTGTTTTGAACTATGATAGTTCACATAGACTTAGTCTTCCCACATAGGGTAAATCGGGATATGGGGGCAAAATCTGGAAATATTTGTGGTGGTCATGATTGAATATAGAAAACAGGAAAAATATTTGATAAATTGTATGTTTGTCTAACCCGAAATGTGAACAGTCTTAATGTTGTGAACCTCTGGTTCTAGAATTTAAACTCTTATATTGTTAAAGAAATAAATGAGGAAAATTGCCCTTATAAGTTGCCAGAACTTACCTGAAAGCTCTACATCCTTGTCAACATTCCTAGGAAGGTACATTAATAACCTTCAATCAGCATGTATTCTCTTAAGGAACTCTATCTTCCAGCATCACTCCACAATCGCACACCTGTCGCAAGGTTAGCTAAACTGTGAATCTCAACCTTTTCAAGTTGCTTTTCATTCATGCCTAAATTTTCTATTATCATCTATCCTCAGTATTCCAAACATATTTCCATTGCTAGTATTAAGAATATTCTTTCACTAAATCCAGGGGATATTCATAAACTTATTTTCTAGGTGGCAGACATATTCTTCCATTACCTTAGTACGCCTTACATTTCATATAATAACTAATTCCCACACATTCTTGAAATCTAGCATAGATATAAATTGGTCATGTAAATACTATAACTGTACATTAAATCTGACTTTGATGTATCCATTTTCCCATGCATGCATAACACCACTGATTCCCTCTTTTGGGTCATTATTGCATTATTATGTTTATAACGAATAGTAGTTTAGTGTTACTTAATCTGATTATATTTTATAAACACTTACTCTGATTATATTTTGTCCTTAATATATAATACTGATTCTTTCCTCTACCTGCCAAGTCCCCCAAATCCAGAATAATGATTTTAGGATTTAATTCATAATTATAATTTTTGCCAGAAAATTGCAAATCAAACTGCTATTATCTTAATCCAGAGCCATAGCATTAATAAACTTTTGCCACATTCGCTTAAACTAACTCATGGAATTCTGTTAATATTTATTTATAATTAAATATATATGAAAAAGCCATAGCCCTCTGTATGAATTCATGAAAAAGGCATGCCTTCTTTATTAAGGGGAATTTTTTAAATGTTCAAAGTCAGCCAGATAAATTGAAAGCATCAATGATTTTAGTAATTTCTCAATGTTATACAACTAACAAATCTGTATGCACTTTAAATACATTTGCATTAATTAAAGACAATTGTATTATCAATCAAGAACTGTCTTTCCTTTCCTTCTTCCATTTGGTCTCTGGGAACCTCAAATCTACCATCTGTCTCTGTGATTAAATGTGTTCTAAATATTTTCATATAAAACATGTAGAAGATATGGGACCTATTGTCTAAAGCTTCTTTGACTTATACTAATGTTTTCAAAAGAATATTTATAAAACATATATCAGCTCTTTATTCCTTTTTTATCTAAAGAAGATTCTATTGTATGTTAATGGAAAAGTTTGTTTGCTTACCTGTTCTTGGAAAAACGGAATGATTCTAGTTTTTGTTTAATGCATGTATAATTAGGTGAGGAACATGTACTTTTTGGAGTACCTGTTTTCAACATTATGCATATACCTATAACTAGAGTTGTAGAGACTTATGTTAATTATATGCTTAGATTATGCAAAACCACTAAAGTGCATTTTTTTTCAAAAAAGCTGAACGGTTTTGCATTACAAAAATTAGCAGCAAAGCACGAGGCTTGTTATTTTTATAGCAGTCATTTTGTTTATGTGTGCATTACATATCAGAATCTTAACTTATTTTCTGCAAGTGTGCCCTCAGCATGAATATTCAAGGTATAAAGCTGCTTAAAAGTATTTTTCTATGCACAATAACAATGGTGTGGGTTGGCTTTCTAACAGTAGCTCACAAAATATTTGAGTATGGATTAGAGAAGAAAATGTGTTAAGTGTTCTTAAAAATAAGGAAAAGAGAATTAAAGCTCTTACATTCCTAATTTATGTCTATTCATATCTTTGATTTTTCATTTTGTAATTTTTCTATATCATTTCTTTGTGATGTGAATGTGTGTGTACATGTTAATGTTCCTGTTATTTTGTGTGCAGGTGCACATATCTGTGAGGATGCACGTGTGTATGTGTGTTCATACATAGGAGGCCGGAAGAAACTTAGTGGTTCTTCCTAAGGCATCTTCCACATTTTTTAAAATATATATATATTTTTATTTTCAACTGATTTTTTTTTGAGGTAGGATCTTGCTCTAACTCAGGCTGACCTAGAATTCAGCAGGCTCCTAACCAGGAATAGCCTGAGTTGCAAGCATACCTATAATTCAACTCAAGGGACGGATAATAGGGATTGAAATCCTTAGTGGGAGGGAATGGGAGGACCTGAGGAGGAGATATACACAAAACTCAATCTAAATGAATTGGTAGCATAGACTCTTTACTCCTGGACAGCAGGCAAAAAGATATAATCCCCCAAAGGAATATGGGGATAACTTCTGAAATGAGGGGCCCTGAAGGAGGGCTGAAACCTAACCCTGAAACATTTGGCTCCTGCTTATAACTCCCAGTGACAGAAATTGGTTACTATCCACATTGAGCTGTTCTAGGTCCCCAAAACAAGACAGGCTTTTGTCAAAGAACTTGATTATCAGCCCCAGAGAAAAGATAGCACATTATTGCTGAAAATACCAAATAGTGTTTATACACAATATCAGGAGACCCGACTGGAACCTAAAAGGAAGCCAGTTCCCAGATGATTATCCCATTTAATGCTGGAAGCTTCTACAAGAGCTGCCAGGGGAAATTGTTCAACAATTTTGGGAGAAATCAGAGGACACTGCAAAACCACAGAAACCACCATGGTAAGATGTATACACTTGTGCAATAGTGGCACCCAAAGTAGGTGGGCAATCAAGAGCTCTCTGATTGGCTAAAAGATCTGCTCAGTGACAGGAACCCATAGCTGGAACTGGGATCCAACCCAAAATCCTAGGGAGACCAAGAATCTGGACTCCATGGAGAAACTTGGGCCTAAAGAGAGGATACAAGCTGACACCATGGCAGGAGATGAACCACCCCTAACACATCAGCTAGGACCCAGGTGAAACCACAGTGGAAGTGGCAGGATGAGCAAGAGTGCTGCTTCCACAGTGAACAGAACAACCTGTGCCAGGGTGATGGAGACAGACACTGAGGAGACTCAAAATGAACCAAAGCAGAAATCCAGAAGCTGCTAAGAGCACATTATCGTAGAGTTCTAACACACCCACCATGGTCTAGGGAATTTTGTGGAAGAGATGGTACAGAGACTGTAAAAGCCAAGGTAGGTGGGGATATCCAGAGGAATTGCCAGGTGCCCACCACAATGAATAACTACTACTCTCACAACTCATAGCCCACACATCATGGTGCATAAAAGCATTTACACTGAGGAGGGCCCTCAGTGGAATGGGGGCAGGGAGTTTCTACTTAATAAGCAAAAAAGTAAATAACTTATCTTTTTATTTGTAAGTTTTTCAAATTCATATTTTATCATATAATCACAAAGAAGATTTCTTTAAGTAAATAAGGAACTAAATTACTGTATCTCTAAGAGTCTGAGCCACGTGTGTTGTCAGAATTGTGTGTGTATAGTAGCATATATATTGTTTTCTCTATATAATTATGTCCCCCTTCAGCATACATATCTTAAGTAGTCCTCTAAGAAACTTGCCCCGAAATATCAATTAATCCATTTTGCCTCAAGATGAAGTCAGTCAGCAAAACAAATCCTGTTATATTAATTTTTACAGTAATTAGAATATACTGTAAAACCAAAATGATTTCTATTATTGATTTTTAATTTATGTATGTGTAATCCTCTATCTGGAAGTATTTTATGGGCATAAATAACAAAATGCAAACTTTACCACAAATAGAAGACAAAGTGGTCATGGATAGTTGCTGAAATATAATTATGAAAGATGGCAAAAATCCTGTTACATATTTCTTAATCTCTATTTATGATGACAGGTAAAATAAGTCTTTGTGTTGTGAAATTTAGTGAAGAACATATCCTACATTTTTGTAGGAAGAACTCAGAACTGAAAGTGATTCATCTCAAATTGACACCATGCCTAAGTGTTTAGCAGAATGTTCTAATTTTCTAAATAACCAGCTGCCTCACTGCAGTGAATGCATAGTAATACAGAGAGTTCTACAGCCATTCATCTCCTGTTTTTATCTAGGATCATTTTTGAAATTACTTGGTGTGCAGTGAATTTTTGTATCCTAAGAATTATAGTAATGGTTACCATGGCAGTGTATAACACATCCTTCTAGCTCAAAGCTTGCTACACTTTTCTGTGGTAAACACATAAAGAACAGCTAAATCCATACTGAATGTCTCTTCCAGCCAGGTAAGAACTGAAAACATTTCTAGGGCATAAAATATCCAATATCTTCAAAAATTTTTAGTACATTATCTGACCTTTTAGTACGTGTCACTGTCATTTTTGATCTTTCTTTTTCATAAGCTACATTCTTATCACTTGTTATAGCTTTCATAAGCTTACTGGAGGCATGGGGCACACACTTTGCCAGATGCATGCATGGCCTTAGTTCCAAATATTTTGGCCATTTTTTAAATGTAAATAGTTCAGTTTAAATGTAAATAATTCAGCATTGAGCTGACTGTAGAAAGATCACCAAGTAATTTAGCAGTACTCATTCACCCATAGAGATTTTAATGACAAGGGAAACACCTAAATTAATTCACGCCAGCTACTTTTGATAAATTGGCAGCCATAAAACTTGCCTAGTTCTGATATTACTATGACTCTAAATTTGTTCTTTTTTGAGCAAAGTGATCTAAGACACTTTATTGTGTGTGTGTGTATGTGTCTGTGTAGTAGCATATATGTGGTGGTTTGAGCATAAAGGGACCTCCAGAGAGTCTTGTGTTTGAATACTTAATCCCAACTGGTGGTGCTATTCTGGAAGGTGGCAGAATCCTTAGAAAGTGTCACCAATCTGGAGGAAGTGTGTCATTGGAGGTGTGATAACTGTGCTGTATGTTCTAGTCTTTCTCTTTGTTTCTTGTGAACCAGTGTGACAATGTGAGGACCTGGTACCTGTTCCTGTCATGTCTTCCTCACTTTCATGAACTCTAAATACTAGAATTATAACCTGAATTCATCCATTTTTCCTTCCATAAACAGTTTCTGCTCAGGTCTTTTGTCCCAAGAAAGGATAATATAATGGATATACCATACGCTGCCTAAATATTTCCATCATATTGTCATTTCCCTTAGTATGAATAGAAATCCTTAGATAATTCATTTTTTCATTCTTTCAATGCCTCCTATACTAACAAAGATGTATCAAGCCCTATCCAATTAGTGTTGTATTTTGAAAGAACATGTAAACTAAGCTCAACTTTCATTCAACAGATGATAAGGTGCTTATATTTTTAGTAAAGAATTGGCATCTGAGGAAAAGTATTTGGGGAGAGTAAACTCTTGGATCTAGAATAGAACATCTTTTGGCAGTTGGCCAGATATTTTTACACCTGCTCAATTTGTAAACCATGGTTGTATCTTATTTTTTTGTGTAATGTCTCTGAGATACTGTCTGATTTATGCTATAAAATTAAGATAGCTCTCAAGTTCCCAAGGTTTATTCACTCATTTGTACCAAGCTTAGCAATTAATAGTTATGCCTAATCAAAAGATTAATTACTTGACAAGACAGAATAGCTTTAGGATACATTTTTCCCCTGGAGGATCCACAAGGTGTTCTATTCTGTTCAGACATCTTTTGCCTGGTGTATGTATTAGTTCACCTATGATGGTGGTAATAATTAAAACATTCCATTCAGTAGACTCATAAGTACAGTGGAAACAATGTTGTACATGTTTCCAAAACCTTGTATCTTTCTAAGCCTATGTAATTTAAGAACAGGAATTCTAGATTTTGGTAGCCATATTACTTAAAGGAAACCAATTTATCTCTATGCAGTACTAAGGCACTATATGTTGTGTGGTAGTTTGAATAATGTCCCCCAATAGAATTTATTTTAATTGTATTTAATTGTTAATTGTCTCCAGGCTTCTGGCTGGAGGAAGCATCACTTTGGCCTAGCCTCCTGGGGACTAGTACTTTCTAAATTGGATGCAAAATACTATAGATAGATATGCAAAAGAAAAGCCTAAACCCCAGGTCTGGCAGTTCTGCATTTTGTGAATTACAATGTTACAGTGTGCTTGCTTGCTTGCTTCTGGAGGGACTGCTTCTCTCTCTGCTTGCTTTTGTAAAAGGGGGCCAGCTTTTTTCCTTAATTTCCCCTGGGTCTGTTACTTCAATAAATTCTTTCCTCCCCAAAATTGTGCCTAGTTTGGAGATTCATCCCAGCGGCATGTGACTGACTACATGTTAAGATCGGGTTGCCATTCTCTCCTTGCCTAAAGCCTTTCAGAGGAATCTCTATTATACATTAATATGGTAGTTTTGTGCTGAAGATGAGAGGTTTACCAGCCAGACAGTTAGACTCTAAGCCCTTTTAAGTTTCCAACCACTGTAATTATGTCATGGACTCAAAGTACCAGTGGTTGGTCATTCACACCTCCGAGTACCCCACAACAACCAAAAATATCCTTTTCATAATCCCTAACACCAATGAAAGCAATGCATTGCCAGACAGATTGGGCTTTGACAATAGTGAACTTAACAAGAGGGGACTATACCATCTTCTGTGTGGAGTTATGGTTATCATAAGGGTGCTTAACAAAGATTTTCCTACCTGAGGAAATGGGTTCCAAGCCACAGGAAGGCTTTGCACCCTGTTACTTATTTAAATATGGAGAAAACCATGTGAGGATGCCTATGGACAATGTTAAACTAGGGACTGAAGATTAAATTTGACATCCAGCACTCTCTCAACCACTGGCCACTGGGCACTGAATTCTGCAGTGACTTCAATGATCATGTAAGCAGTCTTCCATCTCCAGAGGCTGCGGTGATGATGGGGTGCAACCAGGCACCTTCGTTTTGGTGTTTGGAGTCACTGAGCAAAGGAAGTAACTGCCATTTCTACCTGTAGAACTATAGTCATTGTGATAACTTGGTAGAACAGAAATAGAAAACTAAAACCATCACATAATTCCAAGGTAAAATAGGAAAATGTGCTTTTTTTTTGTTAACAAGGTGTAGGAGATGAAATATTTCTGGTGTTTTGTTTAATATGTATAGAGGGAACATAGGGACTTAACCCCCACAGAAGTCCACATTATCTGCCAGGAGTGTAGAGACGTGTGCTATGAAAGATTACATCCGAACAGCAGCTGGGTTTGCAGTTGTCATGTGATTACACTTACATAAAATGTGTTGTTATTATTTTGGCTAAAACACCATTGGAGTTAAATGTATGTGCTTCTGTGGTTTGAAATTTTGCTCCTGAATATTGCACTAGTCTTGCATACAGCAAAGAAGGCAGAGATGCTTCCACTAAGCTCTATCCACAGCACCATAAATATTCATTTTTAACCAAATCTTATGGATTTACCTGGGAGCTTGGAAATCAGTTCTTTAGAATGTTGGTTGTATAGTAAGGCTCTGGAATTTATCAAAATGTTTTATATCAAAGTACCCCTTAAATTTAAACTGTAGACTGACAAAAATATGGATTTTTGTGGCTATTTCATGTATTCTGCTTATGTTTAAGATGTAAGGAACAATCAAGGACTTATATTACAATATTAAGAGTTTTACTTTTTTTAAAATATATATTTATTGTCCATAATGAGTTACATTATTTAGTGGGCAAATAATGAGTTGTTATCCCCAATTCCCCAATTCCTCCCCTCCCCATCCCCGAGTTTTACTTTTTTGAAGGTTCATGTGTCATGTAAAATTTATGCAATTAAGGTGATTTATCAAACACCTTGCAGTACCTAGCATCATGTAACATAAGACAACAACAAAAAAAAATCACTGTTTAAAAACATTAGTGCTACTTTTCTTTGTAAATTAATCAAATTATGATTCAGCAATCTAGTAGAAGTTGCAAGATACAGCCAACTGGAAGGTTACATTGGGTTTTTGTTCATGCATTGATGGATATGCTAAGAAGCAGAAATAATTAGATAATTATGTTGACTGAACTTATCATAAAATATTCATATTTTTATATAACAGATTAATCCTATAGAGTCTTATAATTGAAAATATAGTAATACATAGCTGGCATAAAAATATGCTGGTTAGCCTGAGCTTGAAGTTTGGGTTACATCCTATTTCTTAGAATATTTTTAACTTATTTTTATCTGTACATAAAAGTATTGGCATTACTGGTCTTTCCTATCCCAGAAAAACAGAGAATCCAAGTCAATTGCAATTTCTCTTTACTATAATTCCAGACTACTAGACAACTCTTAAATATAATTCATTATGAGGGCATGAGAACCCCATCCTTTCCTGAGGATTTACTAGATCTTAATGATTTCTGGGGAAGCAAGAGAGATATAACTATTGGTAAATTTCATGTGCTCTGATAAATGACGCACTAACAATGCTTATGTGGGCAATACTAATTAAATTCAGAGGGTCATACCTGTCATACCCCCCCACAAAAGGAAAAAAATAGAAAAAGACATCAAAATCAAAGAGGTAAGAGTTGGGAAGAAGATGTTCAGAACATGGGCAACAAGGAGTGGGTATCAGGAGAAAGTGTGTGTGTGTGTGTGTGTGTGTGTGTGTGTGTGTGTGTGTGTGTGTGGTGTATGTGCAAATGTATGTATAAAATGTTAATAAATGAAAAAAAAATCACAAAAGAGAAAGTGCTCAAAAAAGTTAATTAATATGTGACATCTGTAATCCATATCTTTTTCAAGATTATAATGATTGGATATTCCATGGGTACTCAGGGAATATAGTCTGACAAAGAATTGTAAAGATCCCCATATAGACACAGTCAAAGATTTTTTAATAAAGAATCTAATAAACAAGGCCGGTCGTGGTGGCACATGCCTTTAATCCCAGAACTCAGGAGGCGGAAGTAGGAGGATCACCATGAGTTCAAGGCCACCCTGAGACTACATAGTGAATTCCAGGTCAGCCTGGACTAGAGTGAGACCCTACCTCGAAAAACCAAAAATAAAAAAAGAATCTAATAAACAATTGGCACTATTATAATAATTATAACTACACTTAAATTTAAATTCTGGTAAAAATAGGGTGTGAAAATATTAGAGAAAAAAACTTGAGAATGAAAGCATAGCATTTTGAACTTCAGACAGAAAATGCAAAATTCAGCCAAACAAAATTCATACCTTTATATCATCTTCAAATCTATTAATGCACATATATTGGAAAGTAAGTGCAGAAACTTCTGCAATTGCATTGTGCCCAATGCTTACCCTTCAGTACTTAACATTTGTGTTGAAGTCATATGTGTCTCTAAATCTTCTTATATCTTGGGAGTAATTATAGATTTGGGAGTAGCACAAAAGAAAGTAATATTTTCTTTTTAACGAAGTCATGGGTTTCATTCAAGGCCAGTGGCAGGACAGCCTTCTTAGATAAAGCAGAAGGAAAGCTGTGGTTGTGTGGAAGATGTCTCTGGGTTTTGGGGAATTAAGAGTAATCTCTGCATTCCATGGTCTCTTTCAATCCTCCATGATTATAGTGTTTCTTAATCCTCTTTATTTTTCCATAACTGTTTTAATAAGGTGACTTCAAGTTTCTTTTTTATTCTTAGCTCTCTGAACAAACCAAATGTTGCATATTCAGCTATCTTAGCCCTGTGGCTGGAACTCACACATTCATTGAGAGCCTTCATTCAGTCATACAGGTAATCCAGACGGCCATCCTCTTGCTCAAACTGCTCAATAACTTTCAAAAAATGCCATTTCATGTTGCAGTCCCTGATCTCTACACACAGCACAGACTCCTTTAAAATCTTATCTTCAATGCATACTTACTTGATTCTAGGTGAGCACTGAAAATACTCAAGTGAGCTGCATGATTTCTTGTGTCCAAAATGGTGAGTAGACTTGACAATCATACAAGTCTGTTTCCATTTTCCAGAAGCACCTCACTACATCATCTCGTTTCCTTTTTTGTTGTTTTTTGCTTTGTTTTGTTTTGTCTTTCAAGGCAGGGTCTCACTCTATCTCAGGCTGACCTGGAGTTCACTATGTAGTCTCAGGGTGGGCTTGAATTCATGGCGATCCTCCCACCTCTGCCTCCCGACTGTGCATGCTACTATAAATAGATACCATAGGCTGAGCAGAGTAACTAACAGATTTTTCCCCATTTCAGCATGCTGGGAAGGCAAAGATTTGCTGACTTGTTGAAACATGATGTTTGGTTTGTGTTCACGAGCTCTTACGTGATGGGGAGATATAGAAGAGGTAGGGAGGAAAGAGAGAAATAATGAGAGACACAGAAAAGACTGTGACTCATAAGATGGGATGGAAGAGGGGAAGAGAAGGGCAGACACAGTCCTCTCATGACCAAATCTAGCCCTAATTTCTTCCTTACTCTACTTATAAATAATAGTCCATTGGGCACCAGGGCTTCAAAACATGAATTTGGGAAAACAGAAATTTTCATACCGTAACACTTCCACCAACACTCTGCCAACCAACAGAAAAGAAACACGCATTAAATCAGCAAGGGAAAAGTAGACCTTACAGAGAATATTAAAGTGACAAAATTAAGCAAATCAGAAAGTACTCTGGCAACAAGATCTTTGGTACTAACAATGTTCTCCTTTAAGTTGGGAATAGACAAGACAGAGGGATGGACACAGAGATAAATCAATTTAGTGAAATCAGGAAAGAAAGAAATTATATGACTGCAAAGGTCTATAATAGAGCTATTAGAGAATACATTGGCATTTGTACACTAACAAAGTAGGGAATAATTGAAATGAAAAAGTCCTGGGAGATAAACTGCCCAGACGAAAGCAAGAAAAATAGAAAACCTTAAAAGCTCATAACCTTTATTCCTGTTTAGTACTTACGCAAGTAATTACCAAATTAGTAATAAAAATGTCACAAAAATAGGCCACATGTCCATAGACAAATTCACATAAGCATTGGAGAAGAATTAACATTGATATTTCACAGAATTTTTCAAAAATAACAGTAATCACTATAATAAAAGATCAAGAGGAAAAAAATCTCTTGTCAACTCTACTGGTAAAGACTCTTTCTGGTTATATATATTTGAAATTACTCTATCAAATAATAGAATAAAAAGAATAATTAACATGGAAAACAGTCAATGTAGTGATGGAATAGTTGAAGGACCAAATAAGTTAAAATGTGCTTTTTAAAATATGAAATAAAAGTATCATTTCAATAAAAACACATTTGGCAAAACTCATTACTGTTGTGTGATTAAAAAGTGAGTTCATTAAGTGGAAATAAGAACAAACTTCTTCGGTCTGATAAAAGGCACATATTTTAAACATCTACATTAAAAAATAGATATATCACAACCAAATTGAACTTCTAAAAGTGTAACAGTGTGATTCTATTAATATAATTCATTACATCAAGGGAGCTTAGAAAAAAAATGCTTCTACTTAAACAGAAGCAAATAAGGCATTTGAAAGAAGTTATAATCATTCATGCAAAATTCTCAAAGGTATTCTTTATCCCCACTGACAGAAATATCACCATTCTTCTGACTAAATTGAAGAGAAAGAAAAAAATGCTTCTGTTTATTTCTCCTAACTTTTCCTATTGGGGTCAATTAAACTAGAAAATACATGAAAATCTATAAATGCTGTCAAAGAAGATGCAAGCAGATCTCTTTCAGCAAGTTGTATGAAACCTATGGAAACCTCAAGAGAATGAACCAGAAAGAACTCAGAAAACAGAATGTATAACATCAGTACATAAAATCAATAACCTTTCTAAAGAAAGGATCAAGTTGTGCTTTTTATCATATTGGAAAGGGGCAGTCACTTAAAATAACAACAATTAAAAACAAACCAGGCATGTCTTTAATGAGTTAAAGATGAAAATTAAGTATATTTTGATTCTTTGACCAGACATTATTATGTCTAGCAATCAAACCCATGGGGACAAGAATAGAAAAAGATATATGGTCAAGGACATTTCATTCATTCCAATATTAACACTAAAACATTAACCACCATAAGTGATGTAAACCAGAATAAACATCCTCAGTACATGTGCACAGTAGACTCATAGGAAGATATAGACTGCAATAAAACTATAAAAACTTACTAATATTCTGGTCATGTCATGTCCATGAAAAATTGGTGTTATGAAAGTGCAACCTAAAATTAAACTAAACTCCATATATATATATATATATATATATATATATATATATATATATATATATATATATAATCTTTGTGTATGGTACATGTTTGTACATGTGATTGTGAACATGCCTGTGTTGTTGTGTATACTCCTGTGTATATAGAGACCAGTGGCCAATGAAGAAGGTCTTCCTCAGTTGCTTTCCACACAATCTTTTTTTAAGTTTTGAGACAAGACCTTTTACTGAACCTAGAGCTCACCCCTTATGTTAGACTCACTGGCCAGCAAACCCCAGGGATCCTCCTCCCCCACCTTTCCAGTGTTGGGAGGAAAAGCACCAACCACCCTGCTTTGCAAGTTATGTGACTACCAGGTGTACAAATTTGTATCTAAATGCTTTTGTGGTAACACATTAGTGACTTAGACATTTCCGTGCCTATAAATTCTTTATTTAAAAACACTAAATGGAATAAATATGCTAAAATAATACTAATAATACGTAGAAAGTAAAACAGTATAATGCAGGGAGCCAGGCGTGGTGGCGCACACCTTTAATCCCAGCATTTGGGATTAGGCAGTGCTTGGAAGACTACTTTGTTAGAGCAAGGAGGTCACAAGCTTTTGCGCATGCTTGATCTCCTGATCCTAGCCAATCCCGTGGCGTCTGGGGATGGCAAGCAGGAGCCAGCCAATCATGGGATGATCCGTATCCTTTTTTTCCTATAAAAGCAGCTGCTTCTTAGCACTAGCCCCTTCGCTTCCTGCCCCCCCCCTTCAATCAAAGGCTCACCATTAAAGTGTGATCTGGGAAGGATCTTCGAGTGGTGGTCGTTCTTCCTGAGTGGTGGTCGTTCTTCCTCACTGGTCGCGCCGCAGTATAAGGCTGAAGCTTAGAAATAAAGTTTATATTTGTGAGAATATCTTATGGATTCAGGTAAACATATTTTATTGCTTAAGTATTTAATATTTTCATTAATTTATTTACACAAAGAGAAAGAGAAGGAGAAAGAGCGAGAGTGAGAGAGGATGATGTGCAAATGTGCAAATGAACTGGATAGTATCTAGCTTTACCTGGGTCCTGGGGAATTCAAGCCAGGCCATCAGGCTTTGCAAGCAAACTCCTTAACCTCTGAGCCATCTCTCAAGCCCTCAGATAAGCATTTTATGCAAGTATAAAAAATGTCTTTTATTTTCCAAGCCAGGCTAGGTCACATTATCACCAGTCACCCTACCTTTTCCACGTTAGAGGAAGATTATTTGTAATCTTAAAAAGGACCTAACCATCAAACCCCAACACAACTCTCCTTTCCCTTTCTCAGAAGGCCATCTTCCTTTCTCCTCCCCTCATCCTTTTCTTCCTTCTTTTCTTCCTTTCTTCCCTTCCTGTTATCTATCCCACCTTATCTCTAAAACACTACACTTGAAAACACTTAATTGAAGTCCTTTCTCATTCTCTCTTTCAGATCCAATTCTTTTGAAATACTAGTGCCATTTTTAGAATATCTAAAATTCTTTCTAGTGAATAAGAGTGCCTCTTCTCTCATTTTCTGTTATAAAATATCCATTTCCTACTAACTACTTACCTCCTGTCATGAAAAATGAGAAAGTTCACAACAGACCATTTAGCAAGCACATATAGCCAATGAACCTCAACCGTTGCTCTTACAATGCTAAAGGCTTTCTTCTCTGAATAACTTGTCTATTTTTTCCTAACTGCAATAACCTAGGAACGCATTGTTTAACTCTTTTCTGGGTTGATTTTTGGTTTTAGTCCTTATTAGTTTCTTCCTATTTATAGGACTATTTTTGGAGGGACCAAACCTACTTCTCTATTATCTAATAATAATGTCATCTAAGATTTAATTATATCTGTCTACTTCTTTTGTCTTGGGAATGTGAGTTGTATCTCATTGCTAACACTGCTTTCAAAAGGATTCCTCTTGTACACTCAACATTGAAGTTTCCATTTTTAAGTTTTTTAAGTAGTCACAAAAATAAATCTTAAAAATCTCTTTATTACACTCTCAGATTTACCTTACATCCTCTCCCCCCCCCACACACACATACACACTTATTTTCTCTTCTGCTCTCTTCTCCCTGCATGTCTTCATGCCCTGTTTGGGTTATAGATCCATCACTTTCCTTTCAAGGCCAATGTTTATCCTGTAAAGAAGCCTTTGTTCACTGATGTTTTTATTTCCTCTTCCCCAGACAGTGTTTACTCCTTCAATCCGCATGTGTACTTTGCAACCTGATGGAACAGGCCTGATCCTGTCCATTCAGGTGCCTGTACTCAGAAAAGGCCTCCCCCTTTTCAGTAAGAACCCATTTGATACACTAGTGTCTGTCTCCCCTCCTTTCACTTCACATTTGAAACCAAAAATAATTTTAACAGAAAGAAACTCCTATATTCCACATACAGGATCCTGGGTACCATGGGCTGATTTGTGTCAACCCCAAAATGCTGAAAACCCAGGTCTGGTCCAGTGGGAATCTCGTATATAAGAAGACTTTGCAGTTGATCAAATTAAGATAATGTATTAAAAACTAATCTAACGGCTCATGTACTTATGAAAAGTGAACATGGTAAAATGGCATTATGTGAAGAGATTACAGTTAAATGAGAAACCTCTCATTAAAAAAAATGACTAAGGCTACCAGAACAAGGAAGAGAAGGATCTCTAGAAACTCCGGAGGAACCCTGCTGCATTTGCCGCCTTGGAAACAGAATGAAGAGATACTAGTCTGTTCTAAGCTACAGGGGTGGGGAAATTTGTCCCAGAGTGTTACAAATGAATATGCCAGAATGGTTTTCAAGGACCTGTGACAATGCTGTATTGTCATTCTAATGTCTCTAAGTTTTGCTTTTTTAGGAAATTTCAAATATATTACCATCATTACCCCACATTTTTCCTATTGTATTTGGAAGCACTTATCTTTGTAGACTTTGTCTAACTATACTTGCCTCATCTTAAACCAGTTCTATCCATACTTGACTTATAATCTATGTTGTCCCTAAAATAAAAGAATTTTGATGGGTTTCCCAGATTCCAACAGATCACCATTTCAGTCATCATTATAATGGATGCACCCTGGGATGGTGCAAGCCAAAAGGCTTCTTATGTTGAAGCATAGCAACTGACTTTCAATTTTGTAGAAAAATATAATGGAACACAGATGAGTGTGAGCAACCCCTGCTCTCACCTTGACATGGTGAGGCTTTTGGTGAGCCTTGTAGTGGCTTGGGTTCTTGTTCCTACATCCATTTTGGTATATGCCTTACTTCTCTAATAGTTGGCATCTCCTCTGCCCTTTTCTGTAGCTTAGCATGACTTGGCTTCTGGTTCCAGTACTTAATTAGTCATCCCAATTCTAATTATCAGTGGTCTACAAAGTCCTGCCAAAGTATTTTGGCATGTATGTATCAACCTAATAGCATAATGGTCAATATTCAGGGAGAATATAAAAGTCATATCAGACTTGGTTCAGTTGATCTTGCCCAAACCGTCAATGCTGGTTAAGAAGAGTTATCTAAAATGTGCCTATTCTCTCAATTCATTCATAGTTATTTCCAACTCTGTTTCTTTTTATTCTTAAGATCTAAACTGCCTTCCCCCAATTACATTTACATATTAGACATGTTCTGATATTATTTTGAAGAGTATTTTAATGAACAAAAACAGAAACTCAGTTTATTATAATCATTCCTCCAAAAGTAATACAAAGGTTAGGGCTTTTAAATCTCAACTTCATCCTGAAGAAGGTACCAAGGAAGGATGGTTCAAAGATGGAAACATTAACCAAAAGTTAAATAACTCATTGTCATACACTCAAGTAGGAAGTGTGCAGGAAAAATTTTGCATGTTCACACTCAAACACACACTGAAGCACACAACACACAGAAACACACATACACACACACACACACACACACACACACACACATGTACACATGCACAGGAATTGGAGCATCCCAGGAGATCAGAGAGATGTTATGACCTGTATAGACATACAATAGGCTATTCAGTGTAACCTTCATGTCGACCTGGGCAGCAGTGGATGGAAACATTGAACACAGCAGCAGTTTCAAGGTCTCCAGATATGGCAAGTGCACCTGCGCCAAGCTGGCTTGCATGCATTACTAAGCCTTGAGCCTATGGAACTAGATAGACAGTTTAAGCACATACTGCTCAGTGCAGGTACCATGGACAAGTGTGTCAGTTGAAGTTGCCTCTTCTCTGTGACTGCCTGCTTATTAGGGTTTCATCTTCCACTGCACTCTGTCACAGAATCAAGGCCACTCCTGCCTCAGAGTCCTTGCTAAGATAATGAGGTGCATGGATTTCGTGGGGAGCCTTTGTACACTAATACTCAAGTCTGTCCACATAGATGGGTGAACAGGTCTTTGGACAGTGGTAAGCCTACAGGCATAGCCACCTGGGACAATGTGGCAGTGAACAGCTCTCATTTATTGTACAGATAAAGGTTGTTTATATAGAGGAAAAAGGAGAAGTAGGGGCATAGGCAGCAAGGGGATTGGGAGGGGCAGGTTAGTCTGTGGACGTTTCAGGAAGCAATTGGCAGGGGCCAGTAACCTGTGGATGCCTATTTGCATAGATAATTTGGGGGGGGGGCTTTCTACGTGACTCTAGACATGTACTGGATGGCGGTGGCTGCAGAGGAAATGTGACCTTTAGACTTTTATTATCCAGGTTTGTTATCACAGCTTGGATATGTGAGCTCAGGCCTTGAATTGTCTGTTTATCTCAGGGCTCACTGTGGCCTGCTAGGGGGCTGGAGCTTTAGGATAAAAAAAGGAGGCTTTGATGGTGAAACACCTAACCCTTAAGAAGGGACCCTTGAGCTGTGGACTATACCTCTCTCTTTTTAGCCCAGGGAAAACTGGACATGTTTATAACAACATGACTCACCCCACTCCCACTGCCCTGGGACGACTGGCTTTATCCTGTTCCTCAGCTCCAAATAGGCGGACTTGGGTCACCATCTACTCCTCCTCCTATAAAGTATCAGACAAATCATACTGCCTGTCAAGGTCTCCCCTGCCCACAATGCTCTCTGGAGATTACTCTAGCTTCTGCTTCCAAGTATGTCATCAACTGAATATGATTATAAAGACCCATGTTACCTGGGAAATGTCAGGGTTGTGTGACTCTCGCCAAAGCAGAATCAGGCAAACATACGCACTTATATTTACAAGCTCACACAGGTAGGCACATGAGAAAAACTTACCCATGCACACACATGTACAAGCTCACAAAGGCACACAGGAAACATATTCACAGGTCCATGAATTAGACACTATAAGTAGGATTAGTCTTAGTTCAAGGTACATTAGAGTTGATCAGATGGTGGTTAGGTATAGAATGTCAAGTGTAAGCAAACAGTATGCATTCCCTTTTACTTCGGCCTTTCGGAGTAAGGTGTCTTTCTCCTCTCTGTTTCTATGCACTCTAGATTTCATTCCTCTTGAATTCCATTTCCAAGGGAGCATCCATCACACATAATCCTGAGAGAATTGCCATCTGTGTTCTTATTGCAACATGTGTGTGTCACACTGATATTCACTGATACTGTTACTAACCCTAGGTGTTGTAGTTTGATTCAGAGGTCCCCTATAAATTTGCATTCTGAATGATTGATCCTCAGTTGATGGCCATTTTGTGATGGGAAGCTTGTTGGGGTGTGTCTTTGTGGGGGGGCTTATGGGTGCTACAGCCAGCTTCCTCCTGGTCAGTTTTTGGCCAGTGTTTGGCTTGCTCTCCTGCTGCTGTTGTCCTGATGTTGGTCAGGAGGTGATGTCCAGCCTCTGCTCATGCCTTCATTTTCCCTGCCATCATGGAGCTTCCCTTTGAGTCTGTAAGCCAAAATAAACATACTCCTTCCACAGGCTGCTTTTTGTCCAAATCTTTGTGCCAGCAATGAGAAAGCTGACTGAAGGCATATTAAAAGTTGTCAAATGGTGGATTTGGAAGGACATCCAATTTTTTAAGATTTGTGCATGATAACAGGCAATTTTAATTTGAAATTTGGTACCAATAGAAAGCAGTGAATGTTATGCTCTCCCACATGGACAGCTTTTATATCTTGCAAAACCTACTACTTGACAACAGAGAGGTGTGCAAACTTATGGGACCCAACTTAACAACAGTGAGTTATTTCAAAAATAAATAAAAATAAATAAATCTCCACTCTGTTTATATAGCTAATATAATTACATATTAAATACACTAACTTTTGGTTGTTTGAATTTATCATGATGAATGTAGGCCAAGCAATGTAGATGAGAATTGATCTCCTTTAAGACTTAAGGGCTATAGATATATGTGTCATTGCTTTGGTTTTCTTTGTGACACTTCAGAAATACTATATTATTCTTGTTTTATAAAAAATAAAAGACAAATCCACTGGATATTGTGTTGAAAATGAATAGATCCTGAAGTGTGCTAACGTTCTTCTGCAGGTATAATTACATAGTTATATAGCAGCCCTCGTCTCAGTAAGGTAAACCTTTTAAAGCATGACACTTTCTATGGTACAGTGGAATGCGGACACACTTGAAGCATATCCTTGAATCCATACAAAACCAGTGTGTGGGAACCACTTCACTTAATGCTCTTTGATAATACACAAAGGTCAGCTGTCATTTCCAGCACCCCTGTGATTAAGTCGTTTTCTATTTTATGTGCATTTCACCATTTTAAATTAAAGCCAAATGACAATTTTCATAGCAACCACATCTTCAAAGTCAATGCATGCCTTAAAATAGCTGTATGATTCCATCAGTGTTTGTTATTAACCGAATGCCTTGTCTCTTCCAAACTCACAAGTAGAAGTCTAACACCAATGTGATGTTTGCAAGAGGGCCTTTACAAGCCAATGAGGTCAAAGAACAGAGATCTCAACATAGGTTTTCTGTGCTTCTTAAAAGAGACAAAAAAAAGACCATCCTTTTCAGATGACATGGATGCCATTCAGTTATGATTTCCACAAAATACAATCATTATTTAATATCCATAGGGGAGAGATTCAAGAATCTTCCTGGGATCAGAAAATTCCCTGATGTTTAAGTCTCATTTGCATAAAACCTTAGCATATCCCCCTGTGCAGTGCAAATCATCTCTCAATTATATACGATATGTAGTACAATGTAAATAGCTATTAAACTGAAGTTCTGAGGGAATAAAAAAGAAAAATATTGGTACATGTTATGCATAGGCATAATATTTTTTAAAAATTCTCAATTTATAGTGGTTTTACTCTGTGTGTGTGGAATCTATGCCTACTCATGGCCAAATTTAAACTTTTTATTAGGTAAATGGTCACATTTTAATATTTCTAGGCACTAACAATAGTTTCCTGTAGGATTTAGTTTAAATATGCAAAGTTTAGTTAATAGAATAGAGAATTGAGTTGTACATAGTCATAAGTATTCTACCATGTAAAGAGGAGGAACTAACTTTGACTTTGTGGGCTCTTATAAAAATGCTATAAACTGGTACTTTATGAATCTTTGTAATTCACCCACCTATGGACAACCTTTTGTGAAAATACATTTATATTCTCTAGCTACAATAGAAAAGAAAATTTTTCTTTAGTGCACAGGGTACATTCATAAATTTCAGTTAAATTCCATTTGAAACCACCCCTTCCAAAATATATACACGTATTTAAAGGAGAAAAAAACCTAACATCAAACTTTTCAAATAAAATATGAAAGTACATATATATATATATAAACTTTTTATATCCTCCCTGTCCTTACCGAATGGTATGTGAATGAAAACATAACAGCAGAAAGGATTCTTTGCCAGAATTTTGATGTACATAACTGAATATCAGATTGGCCAACACCCAGAATTATGAGGAATAATTATGCATTCTTTCAGCCTCATAGGTTATAACATTTTTATAGGAGCCCATATTAATGAAGATAGTCTTAGACTATGAGAATTTATATTAACAGTTATATATGTGGTTGTTTCTTTTCTAATGTCATAGTATAATGCCATATTATACTTTCCACTGACAAAGAGTGTGTAGGTTTCATCAGTGGGCCAGGATAGTGTAACATTACCAATGGAAAGACTAACATAAACACTTCAACAGAAAATAATATCGTAAATTGAACACAAACAATAGAACCCCAGCAATCTGCAGGGAAAAATGTCTATTGCTACAAAATGTTATTTGGTACCCCAGCATCTGAAAGTGTGAAGAGAGGCAGTATTATGAAACTTTGGAGAAAGAACTGAATTCAACTGGAGAACCATTTGCTGCAGTTCTTAGCACCTTTTCTTGGCAACCATATAAATAGTGGCAAAAAAACAACTAAAGTTTTATATCAGTTTCCTGCTTTCTAAGAAAGCAATTTGTAGTTTTGCTTTAAAGAGTGAGCAACAAAATAACATTTGCAAGCTTAAAGATGAATAACATTACTAAATGCTGAAAAAGATCATAAATACTAAGACATGAAAAGTTACATTCCTAGATTAGGGGAAAATGTTATGTTATACTTGGTTTAAAGCTTATAAAAATAGCTCCAAATGTTATGACAAATAAGAGACACAGAAAAACGCAATACAAGCTGCTGGCAAAACTCTTTTATCAGACAACATGTTGGGCATCACCCAATTACTATCACATTTGTCTTACTGCAGAATTTTTGCTTCACACTTGGGTGAAACCAATTATGTACAGTCCATGAATCAGCCCTTGGATCTTTTGGTAATGCATATATGAAAAAAGATGTGGTCACCAGATTTTGATCCATTCATCACTGAATTGTCATGCTACGGGAAAGGAGGATTGCTTAGGCAATTATGTTGTGAACTGTTATGCAGAAACAAGGAAAAATATATATGTATATTATTTTCAATGTCACTGCAATTACAGGATCTGCTATGACATGATATTTTGGTTTCAGTGTAAGCATGACCATTAATGTATTCTTGTGTTTTGGATTGTTATGACAAGTTCAACATTTTATAAGTCCATGTTTTAAATTATGTAATGTTGGTAGTATATTTGTAGGACAAAGTATAAGTATACCATGGGAAACATGTCCAATGGTATTTCATTGCTACTACTTGTTTTGGGAATTTAAGTTATTGAAGTTCTGAATATGGAATCCTACAACATTCAAAAAACACATATTTGTATGAAAAGATTTATACATAAAGAATCTCAAGTATTTTAAAACTATAATTTATATTACACATAAATTATATCAATATAATTCATATATTTCATAAAATATATTACATACAAATATGTATTTATGAATCTATATCATGTTTACATGTAGGAATATATATGTATATATATTATGTATTTTCCTTTATTTAATTTATTTATTTTTTATTGGTAGGGAATACATTGTGACAGACATCACAGGATCTTTGTACATTAAAATATGAAGCCTAACCACAGTCCCACATCCTCCCTTAAAACAAAGACCAACTTTTTCCATGCTTCTGATTTTAATGATAGTGTTTTTTATATACCTCTAGAGCTTAAAATTGAAAAGATTTTTACAATGCTTTGAATAATTATGAAAATACTATTAAATTCTGAAATATAAAACTGAAAGGCAGGTATGTTCACCACTGTACCACCAACACAGACAAGAAATATAAAAATGAATTAGATGGTATTACCAGATTAGTAATTGGTACCTTGAATAAGAAGAATGTTTAGCATGTTTGAGCCCTGCAGTGCAAGTTAAAATTCATGACCTGGATACAGCCTTTAGCTCCAGTAAGGAGGAGAAGGGAGCTCCTGTAAATGGATGTGGTTCACTAGACAGGGAGTCTGACAATAAATAGTCATTCTGGGATCAGCAAGAGATACATGTCCTCCACGCCCCCACACCCCCCACAAAATATATATTGCAAATAAATTATTGTTCTTAGGGTTTAATTCAATGTGAAATAATAATATTAAATTAAATATTGGATAAAAATAAAAATATGTGAAAATTAGGTTTAGTTTAATTGTTTAGATTAAGTGAACGTTTATCAATTGTCCTTAGAATTTCAGTCTTCACTTTGATAATTTTGCAGTATATGTCAACACATTCACTACTCTTCAATTATTCACTATTAAAAATTTTAAAAAAAATTAATGATTGTTATTTATAAACAGTCCAACTATGCCAACATAAAGCTTAAAAGAAAAAAATTATTTCTAACATACAGAGAAAAATTTTTTAAATCCAATTATAGTTTAAATAAACTAAATAAACTAAATAAAACTAAAATCTCAGTAATTCTAATTGTTATAAAATGTATTCATATTTCAATATCATTATTTTATAATTATCCAAAATAATTTACAGATATCTATGCATGTGTTATAACTTTTAACATTTTATGACTCACTGCCAAAAAATACACTTTTAGTTTTGAATATTTCCATGTGCTTACACAATGCCCCTTAATGTATTTATGAATTATATGAAGTTTTTAAATGCAAACTAACAAAACTTTACAAAGTTAAAAATTAAATTATTAAAAAGTACTATTAATATTATTTAAATGTATCAATAGTCACAAAATAAAAATTGATCAAGCAAAATTTAATTATTTCTTTAATTCAAATTACCATATTGCTAAACCTTACCCATATAAAAATCCCTTCTGAATTATCTCAAACACTAGTATCCTTTTTTACATAATTATTTGGTTCCATTTGCTCTACAGACAACTTCCTATTGATAATAATTGAATCCTGCATGGTTTTAAATTCAATCCATATGGCTTGTTGATGACTTAGATGCAGACATCCAACTTGAAACTTTATTCTTGCTTTGAACAGAGTTTCAAATGGTCAAATGGGTATGTATGTATGTATGGACAGTCGAATCCAAAGTTGAAAACTTCTGATCAAGCCATGATTATATCAAAATATCCTCATAGAAGAGATTGAACAATAATCTGTCATTGCTGTCACAATTACCCCTTTTAAGACCCCACTCAAGGATTGCTACAGTTAAGTTGTTCTCATCTATATATTTGTCCAATTTTATTTTTCTAACATTATAAATAATTGATTATTATATATAACTAGAGAAACAAAGGAAAAATGAGAAAAAAGAAGCTGGAATGGAAAGAAAATGGATCAGAAACTATTATCACAGACATTAATCATTAGTGAAATTAGCAATCATAATAGAGTAATAATGAATAAATTATAAAACTATCATTTTATTTTGTTCACATGGCTATTACAGAACACCTTACATGAGGTGTAGTTACTTTTTGTAATAGATAATGTTTTCTCATGGTCTGGAATCTAGGAATATCAGACCAAGTTGCCATTAGTCCCCATGTCTAATGAAGGTTACTGTCTCATAGATGATGAGTGTCTTCTGACTATATACTTAGGTGTGATGAAATAATGAAAAAAGTTCTTTTATCTTTAATACAAGGCCTCCAATCCTATTAACCTCCCAAAGATCCAAAGGACTAATACATTGAGAATAAAGTCTTGCTATTTTTATTTTGAAGTTAAACACAAATATCCAGACCATGCCACCTACCAAGCCTCAAGGTATATAGGTGTTGTAATCAGTCACACACCCTAGGATGAATCTCCATACCAGGCACAGTTTGGGGAGGAAAATATTTATTAAAGTAACAGATCCTGGGGAAGTTTAATAATGAAGAAATAGGCTGGCCTCCTTTTACAGATCCAAGCAGAGAGAGAAACCAACTACAAATAACAAAAGCAGGAACTTCAGGACTGAGCTGACTACCCTTTACATATGTATCCCTGGAATTTTACATCCACCCTAGGAGACCAGGCCAAGTTACACCTCCTTCAGCCAAGAAGCTGGAGAAAACTTTTACACTTCTGAATCTATTGGGGACATTCTATCAAACTACCACAGTAGCTATGAAGAAATTGGAACATTGTCTCCTGAAGAGAGGAAAGAGTCTTTGGGAAAGTTAAGTCTGAGAAACTGAAACTTAAAGGATTCAAGACAACTCCCCAAGGCTGTGCTAATTAGAAACTAAAACATTCCTTCCTGCGTGCAGGGAGAAAGGAAGTTCTGGAGGCTCAAGAAATCCATAAATTTGGGGGTTTTCCAGGATCTGACCTAAGGCTGTATGGAGGGAAAACAACTCCTGGGAGAGAAGAATCTCCAGTTAAGCTGCCTTTAGTGTGCTCCAGATGGCCCCACCAGCTGAGCTGCTGCAGGGTGTACAGTGAGTTCCAGAATGCAGCTTCTGTGAGTCCTCACCCATGCTGGACAGGCTTTGTGGTGATTCTGCTGCTTTGAGTAACCCATGCTCCTGTTAGCAACCCCTCACCCTGTGCTATAAGGAACCCCAATAAACCCATTGGCTCACCAAATCTTGTTTTGGTGTACTTGTCTTATGGTCTGTCATCTGTGCCCTATCTGGGGTAAAGACAAGTGTTTGTGTCACCCCAGGGAAATATCAGAAATAATCAGAAATAAAACACAGCTAGAGTTTCAATTAGTGATCAACAATCTCCCCAAAAAGATGTTTCTGAAGGCTTTCCTGATGAAATGTTCAAAATATTTCAAGAAGAATGTTAAATAAAAGTTTCCCAAAAACTTCAAACACTTTAAATAGCAAGGAATACATCCAAAATCATTCTATGGGGAACCATTATCTGTCTTTGAAAATAAAGACAAAGACACAACAAAATAAAATAAAAAGAAAGAAAATGACAGGAAGAGAGAAAAAGAAGAGAAGGGATAGAAGGAGGGAAGGAATCAAGCTACCTAGATGCAAATCAAATTCCTGAATGAACAAGGATGCTTATGTGGGGGTAAGAGAATATTACTAGATTATGAGAATACTACTGAAGCTATATGATAATATTGCTGGCATTTGGAAAATTACCGCTGCTTGAGGTGTTTAAGTCCATTTAGACAAGAGAGGAACAAGAGTGTTTGCTACTAGGCAAACAGGTTCATGATTTACTGAAGGTTATATACATTTCCCAGGAGCCTATTGTAAACCTCTGCTTAAACCTCCATTTGCTAGAAGCTGTTGGATTCTTGTGCTTAACTGGTTTGCTTAGACATGCATGCTTATTGTCACATACACATAAGGGAAGTATAAAACCCCTGGCATCTATGACTCAGGGCCAATGCCTTTTTTGGGTGGTCAAGTGTGACCTGCTAGAGTAAAATGAACTCTACTTTCTTCTAAGCTAGTACCACTGTCTCTCATTGGCATGGCTTTTTTACACTTCATGGGCACTGAGGAATCAAACCTAAATCATTAGGCTTTGCAAGTAACCACCTTA
>PVHP010017782.1:0-34097 GCA_004024765.1 Zapus hudsonius | reverse complement strand
TCTCCAGCCCCTTGTTTTGTTTTTTGAACATTTCTTGATGTCAGATTTTCTGGAATGTGTGTTGTAGGTAATGCTTATGGAGAAAGAACTTAAGGAATCTTGGAAAGTACACGGTCAATGACATAAAGTGACAAGATCTACAGGTCAGGACTGTGTCTTTGCCTCACCATGAGGTAAGACTAGAGTCTCTTCTGGTATTCTTAAAGTGAAGATGCCACTGACCAATGACGTGGAGGTAAAACACAAATCAAGATTTCAGAAAGGTGATCAACTAGACAAACATCTGGACATGAATGAACTCTCCCACCCCGCTTCTTGGTGAACTGTCTCCTCTAGACAAGACTTTGGACACCCAAAATGTGCTGTCAATGAGACATTTTAGAGTATGGGTGAAAAGTAGAAAGTGTTGATTGTGTCTCTAAGGAAGGATGCAAATTAAAGAGGACCAAGATGGTCTCCTCCCAGGGCACAGTTGTGACTGATGACTCTACTGACTGGTTAAGAATCAGCATGTGGGTTGAAGAGATGGCCTTGCGGTTAAGGCATTTGCCTGCAATGCAGAAGGACCAGAGTTTGATTCCCCAGTGCACATATAAAGCCAGATGCACAAGAGGGCGCGTGTGTCTAGAGTTTATTTGCTGTGGTTTGGAGGCCCTGGTGCGCCCATATTCTCTCTGTGTCTGCCTCTCTCTCTCTCTCTCTCAAATAAATAAATAAAATATTTAAAAAAGGAATCAGCATGCCATAGGCGCATGCATAGTAATGTCAGACCCAAATTCCTAAATTGCCAGAGACAGAAACCTCCCTTCATAGATTATAACTCCAGACTCCAGCCAAGAACAATATCATAATTTATCCAGTCAACCCTTTCCATCTGAAAGCAAGCCTATCGAGAGTCCTGAGAGGTGAGAGGAACATATATTGTCTTACCGTGTGTAAGCTTTCCTCACAATCACTTGTTAGTTTTAAAAAGCGACACAATGTACCTTACTACAAACACAGCAAAACTTACAATTTCAGGTTTCAGATTGCAGGAGCCTAAAGTACAGATGAAGTACTTTTGCGCAAAGACGATCTATTGGTCATCATCTTCAATTAATATAGATGAGCAAGATAAGAAAACGCCATAATAATAACCCATCTTCCAGCACTAAACATTTCACCAAAATTATTCTGTTCACAAGCTCTAAGATCCTGAGGTCTGGATAAAGAAAGGAAAACTCTTCCATTCCCAAGTTTGTGTTCTCTCTAGAGGATGTGGTTTTTATCCATTGTCAATCCCAGCTCTTGTTGGAGCAAACTTTCCTAATCCATCCAGACGGTTGTCAGCAGGTTTCCCAAGTTGTCTTTTCCTTCTCAGGATACTGTTCCAGGCGGCATTTTAAAATAACTCATAATAGCTGGGGCCCATCTAGCCCTACCAACTGACCATAGGCCGATAGCTGAGATTCTGGCAAGAGAGGAGCCACCACAGTCATATCGTGGAGGATCCATATGTAACCCCACAGAGAATGATGGGATGAACAAAGGGCCCACAGCCACAGCCATTAAATCAACACAGGATAAGCCAGTGAGACAGAAACCAAAGATCTTAGACACTAAGACCCCTAAACTCACAACCTTAAAGCAGCCTTAATACTCATCCACCACGACTCAGGGAACTATGCGGAAGAGGGGGCTGAAAGATTGTAAGAGCCATGGTGGGGGAGATTATCCAGAGGCATGGCCAGGAGAACCTGGCTGAATACTAGGCTATCCATGGTCCCCTGTCACAAGGACTGATCCAGACGACCCGTGAAGGAGTTTATCCAGCAGTTTGGGGGGGGGGGTCAGCGGGGAATCGGGGATAACAACTCATTGTTTGCCCACTAAATATTGCAACTCATTATGGACAATAAATTTTTAAAAAAGAAAATAAAAATAAAATAAAATAACTCATAAATAACTTGCCTCACCACTCTCTCTACTCAGAAAAGTAAACTACATTTTCCATTTGTTGTATACAAAAATAAAAGTTTTTTTTCCAACATAAGAGTCACCAGATCAAAGAGGCCTGATCATATACAAGCCCAAGGCCTCTCCCACAAGGTAGACATGGATTGGCTCAAATGGAGAGAGATGGAATAACCTTCACAAGGTAAGGTGTGGGTTCCTGGCTTGTTGGAAACTGTGGTTCTTAAGAGGTGGTTCCTGGATCTGTAACCCCCACATCACCTGGAAACTTACTAAAATTTTAATTTTTAAAAATATTTTATTTATTTGCACAGAGTGAATGGGTGCACCAGGGCCTCTAACCAGTGCAAACGAACTCCAGATGCATAGGCCACTTTGTGCATCTGGCTTATGTGGGTACTGAGGGAAATGGGATACCAACACAACATTTGCCTATACAATGTATCTAATTTTGAACAATAAAGATATATATTTATTTTAAATATATATTCTAGTTGTTGAAGACACAGCAGGAAAAAAAGACAAACAAAGGCTGGGGAAATAGTTGAGTCAATAAAGTGTTTGATTTGCAAGCATAAGGACCTGAGTTGAATCCCAAAACCCTGGGTATGATGGCACAGGTTTATAATCTCAGTGATAGAAGAGGAGGCAAAAATTGCACCACCACCACCCCCAAACAACAGGATTAAAGTGAGAGGAGGCGTTTCTACTTCCTCATTTCTTGGATACATGAGAGAAAATGCAGGAGGAAGTACTTGCTGATTTAGAGCATATATATATATATATATATATATATATATATATATATATATATATATATATATATATGATTTTACAGGTCTTTCAGCCACGCACGGTGTTCCCATCCCGCTGTTCCTCTCACTGAATCTTAAAAGGCATGATTGTGTCTGGCCAGGGGCTTTGGAGTGATGGAAACACTACTATGATGGTAAACTACATGAGCGGGGGTTCCTCTGCCACCCTTCACCGGCTAGAAAGTGAGTCTACCAGTCAGAAGGACTACTCCATGTTCCTCCTGTTCATCACTGTGGCATTCCAAAGCTCAGAGATGGTGGATCTTGGATTGAAAGCAACTGTGAGAATGAGTGTCGACCCATCCAGAGCTGAAGTAAGCTCGTGTCATCCTTCTGCCAACAGGGGCTGGCTGATCCTCTCGGGTGATGAGATGCCAAAGACAGAGGTGGCGGGTGAGGGAGTCCTTTGTGTTTATCATTATTCCCTTGGATATATGGAAATCTATCTTGCTGAGACCACACATGACCACCGTGGGAACGAGCCCACCCAGCAAGGACACATACATCCAGTGGGGAAAGAAGCAGACTGAGTGTCACAGGTCGGTTCATCTCGTCCACTGCAGTCCTGAGAGCATCCTTACTGAGCTGCTCTTTGGTCAACACGTTTATGGGCCACAAACACACTCCAGCTTTGCCCACTGGGAGAGATCTATCCACATCTCTTTTCCTCGGGCTTGAGCGTGAAATCCAATCATTAGCCTTTGTCTATGGATCAGGACATCTGTCTTATAGCCATGCCTAGTGTTCCACGTTCTGCCCGTTGGCATGCTCCTTTCAAGATTGTCCCTCGAGGCCACCCATTAGTGTTTAGGTGATGCCAGCCCATGGTACAAAGCCCTCTGAAAACTGGACCTGCATTTTCTAGCCAGTTTAAGTGGAAAGGGAATTTTTATGACACATTATAAAATCATTTGCCCAATAAATGGGAAGTTAGAGAAGACTTAAGTCTCAGCTTTCAGGAATGACTCTCCAAGCCATAACACCGAGGCAGGCCACCATGGAAGCTTCTGGTCCTGACAGAGGCAAGATGCTGTAACACCAGGAAGCCTGCAGATGAAATCGGAAGCTGTAACTCTAGCTTTGGAGTGCAGAAACATGCCACCTTCTGTCATGAGCCACTCCAGCAAAATTGATGTTCCATTTTCCACTCCTCAATAGCTAGAAAGCTGGCCACAAGGCATGCAGGCCTCTGCGACAGCTGTTACAGAAAAATCACAGGCCTCCATGCCTGGTGCCTGACTTGACAAAAACAGGAATGTGAGTATGGTTTCACAGTATTTCATTTTATTCCCAATTTTCCACATCTCTTGAAGGTATCTCTTATTGTAGAACCTAAATCATATCCAAGTCCCTGTCCACAGGGTACTCTGGGAAATGTAGTTTTTGGCCACCTAAATTCTATGTGACAGAATGGGAACAAGAAGGTTGGAACACATGTTATAGGAGTCCATTTATTTTATCTGCTCTACAAGGACAGTGGTTTCAAAGTGAAGGTCCTCCCTTTAGTCATATGTAGACATATGACTATGTCTACAGACAGAGAAGGAAACAAAACAGAAGGATATTTGATAAGAGAGAGAAGGGGGGACAAAAAAAACATTTAAAAAATAAAGAATGGGGGCTGGAGAGATGGATCAGCAGTAAGGTGTTTGCTGGTAAAGCCGAGTAGCCTAGGTTTGATTCCCAGCGCCCACGTAAAGCCAGATGCACAATGTGATGCACGCACCTGGGGTTTGTTTGCAGTGGCAGGAGAGCCTGGTGTGCCCATTCTCACTCTCTATCTCTTTCTCCTTGAAAATAAATATGTTTTTTTCAAAAATATTAAAGAAAAGCCGGGCATGGTGGCTCATGCCTTTAATCCCAGCACTCAGGAGGCAGAACTAGGAGGATCACCATGAATTTGAGGCCACCCTGAGACTACACAATGAATCCCAGGTCAGCCTGGGAAACAGCAAGACCATACCTAAAAAAAAAAAAAAAAAAAAAAAAAAAAAAAAAAAAAAAAAAAAAAAAAAAAAAAAAAAAAAAAAAAAAAAAAAAAAAAAAAAAAAAAAAAAAAAAAAAAAAAAAAAAAAAAAAAAAAAAAAAAAAAACAGAAAAAAAGAACATGATAAGGTGGATAAGGTCAACACAAAAAAAAAGGAAAATTAAATCTTATAAAGAAAGAAGTTTAATTGTGCCTCCAAAATAACAAAGGCATCACAGAGTTGGAGGGTGAAAGAAAGAAGCCATCACTTGGATGAGCACAACATCCCAGAGAAGGTAGGTGCATATCATCTGCCACCAGTGAGTGGTGACTTTTGAGGGTGGCTTTACCAGAGAAAGGCCTGGAAAGGTGAGAAAGGAATCAAGAATTGATTAGAGATAGATGAAATGAGGACGCCTGAGAGCTTTGGGAATCTGCAACATGCCAAGAAGCAAGGAAGGGGTAGAGGTGGTCTTCAGGGCCTCACCTTTCATGACCTAAGAGCCACCTACAAGGCCCCAACTCCTAAAAGTTCCACCGCCTCAATGGGACCAAGCCTTTAATACATGGATCTTGTTGAGACATTTATGATCCAACTTGAGACATAATACACTTCTTTCTCACAGCGCCAAAAAGATACACGAAGCCACAGCAATGGACCGCATTGCTAGGTTATGATGTTTGCTATGACAATGAACCGTTTGGTTAAGCTATGATGTAAGTCAAGCTGCCTGGAACTGGATCCCTGAAGGAATGCCATGAACCTGATTCTGAAGGGGGCTGCAGGCAGGAGTGGGGAGGGCTAGAAATGGAAAAATCTGCTGCCGTCTGTGTAGATAAGCATTTCTAGAACAATGTGGCAGTCACCTTCTCATTACTGGGACAAAACACCCCACCAGAAGCAGCTTCTGGAAGAAACGATTATGGCAGGAAACACTAAGGGACCACCCAAGAGAGAGAGCGGACCACCTGGGCCATGTGTGAGAAAGAATCTCCCCGGCTGACACCAACAGGTATCCTGCCTTCACACAGCCACTGCCAGATCTGCAGTCCAGTTATCCAGAAGCATACAGCAACGTTTGGAATGCAGAAAGTCTGATAAAGCTAAATTAATGTGTGCACAATATGACTCGGATGTCCTAACTATATAGTCAAGCTCAGAGGGGTTCTAGACAGTGGTTCTTAAGAGGTGGTTCCTGGATCTGTAACCCCCACATCACCTGGAAACTTAGTAAAATTTTAATTTTTAAAAACATTTTCTTTATTTGCACAGAGAGAGAGAGAGAATGGGTGCACCAGGGCCTCTAACCAGTGCAAACAAGCTCCAGATGCATAGGCCACTTTGTGCATCTGGCTTATGTGGGTACTGAGGAATCGAACCCAGATCATTAGGTTTTTGCAGGTAAGCACCTTAACCACTGAGCAATCTCTCCAGCCCTAAAAATTTAAATTCAAAAGCTTTCCCAAGCCTACTAAATCAGAAATTCTGTGACACAGCCTAGCAATCTGTTTTCTTCATGTTAGGAATGTAATTCATCACATTCCTAAAACAAGCAGTTTTCAGGTCTCTTCCTGAATGCAAGGTTCCCATAGGCATCCTCTCTGGCCTTCAGGTGCACCAATCACCCTGCCACAGACAAATGACGAGTAGTCACAGACAAGTAAAGAATAAACTATAAAAATATTCTCTTTCTTTTGCTAAGGTTATTTGCTTATATCTGTAATTTGTTTCTTCAACGTGTCCTATGGTATAAGAACTCCGGCTAAGGAAATAAAGGTATTGTTTTTATTTTATTTTTAGTAATAAGTAATTAAGTCCTTACTGGTTCCCAGAGCAAGCCAACATTTCTGAAAACCTTAAAAATGAACAAAGAGAAAATTCCATTATTACACATGGATGTAAGGGAACCAACATACAGAAATGAAAGCCTGGCAAAGTCACCGCCCATAACCAAATTTAAGAGGATTAAATGCATTACTGTGTTTCTTTTCTTCAACTATCCATGTTATTTTCCATATTAACATTTTTTCCATGGTGGTAAGAGAGGATAGGGCTATACATGAAAATAGCCAGAATAAGCCTAATCTTTTAAAAATATTTTTACTTATTTATTTGCAAGAAGAGAGAGAGAATTAGAGCACCAGGGACTCTTGCCGCTACAAACTCCATATGCATGCGCCACTGGGCTCTGTAGGCAAGTGCCTTAACCACTAATCCATCTCTCCATCCCTAAATCTAACTCTTAAAATGGGTTTTTCAAAGTCCTAGAGCTGGATGAGGCCAGCAGACATGTGGCGTTTGCTTGCTTGTGTTTAATATTTTCCAATATCTCACAATTAGGACATTTCACATAGAACTCTATAACCCTGGCTTCACTTGATCCAGCAACATTGGACCTACATTGTTCCATGACACACAGGGCTGGAGCCCAAGAGCAGCTGCCCACTTAGAAGGAAGCCAGGGTCCCTGTCCCCACCCTTCGTTCACACTGCAGTGTGTGACTCCTGCCTATGGCCTAGCAGAGAGGTTTCTAGACTGAAAGGTGGCTTTCTCCTTTATACCAAAGGGTCACCCAAAAAGACAATGTCACTCTACACGCCAGGCTTGTCCCTCTATCTGTGAGCGACCTGCTTATTTATTCATCAGAACCCTTGGCTCTCCTCTGCCCAGCTTCCACCAGGCCCTTCCTTCTTTCCTTTGCTATTGGAACAGGACACAAATTTTCCAAGTCCTAAAACAATGATTAATTTAAACTTTAAAAAAAATGAATCGCCTCCCTAACCCCGAGACTATTTGAAGTCATCATCCAGCCTGTCCCAATCCTTTCTCTTTCGACGTTACTTCCTCCCTCCCAGTCATTTGTCACTCAGCTGCTAACCAGCCTCCTCTGGCTGATGGGACCAATGACTCCTTACCACCAAATCTAGTGAATGTGTTTCTGGATATTTCTCCTACACCTTAGCAGACTTCCAGACCTTCCTCACCCTTCAAGTGTCTGCTTACATTTCTAGATGTCTCCACTGGGTAGGGTGGCCCTACACACCAAGTCTCTCACGACATCTTGCTCTCGTTCCCATCACAGGTGGCATCACAAATGTCACCTAGGAATCTGCCTTCCCCACTGTATCTCATTCACCTTCACATGTACAGGGCCCACTGGACCAGTGAGGGGCTCACACTGAGTCTTTTATACATGTATATTCATAAAGAAAGAAATGGATGGAGGATTATGAACCAAGAAGGAAGAAATCGTTTAAAGTTGTTAGGAATAAGGGTATGCAAAATTCTTGTAAAAGTTTTTTTTTAATTCCCAAACATTAGTTTTATCCATTAATACATAATGAAAGTTATATTAGACTAGGAAAAAATATACTTTTCTCCCTTTGTTACCAGACATTTACAAGATTTTAGATTAATAGTGTCCTTGAGCACTTACTGGGATTTATAAAGAAACCATCCCTAAATGTTTTATAGCTCCAGCTGCATGATGGTGGAAAGCCCCTGTACTTCAAAGAGCAGAAAGGCATTCTAGGAATCGAGCCCAAAGATTCAGGGTAATAGAGATATTGTAAAGAAAGCCATACTCATGTCCTCGAGTCTCTTAGGAAGTCATTTGTTGGCCTACAGAAGTAACAGCAAGAGCAGCCAAGAACAAGGCATTGTCATTTACCAACCTTCCTGGAAGTTTCTGGATAATTCCATCACTGACAATGAGCATTTTCTAAGCTCAGCCATGTGAGGTACTGTCCCCTTCGCCTTCTACATGAGATCTACCATAATAATCCCAATACAATCCAAATGCAAGAAAATTCGAATGCTCAGAGCTAGGGAGTTTGACCTCCACCACTTCTCAGCTCTGAAAAGTGAACGCTATAAACAACTATGTTGACCTGAGATTTGTGTTCTGTAGCTTGGATGGAGAACGGCATGGCATCTGACGTCCTGGCAGAGACAACAAGTAACCTGGTTTTTCTTGTTTGTTTTTCTTTCTCCAGGGAGGGTCTCGCTCTAGCCCAGGCTGACATCCACTCTGTAGTCTCAGGCTGGCCTTGAATTCCCAGCGATCCTCCTACCTCTGCCTCCCGAGTGCTGGGATTAAAAGCGTGCTCACCACCATGCCCAACTGACCACCACTTTGCCTGTGTAGCCTAACCAGCTGTCTGAGCCTCCGGTCCCGAGCAAGGAACTGCCTTTCTCCTCCCTGGAGACACTGAAGGGAAGGCTGGGAGTGGCGAGATGGCGAAGCAATCCCAGGGGTCACAGGATTCCTCCGTCCTGACTTCTGGCAGATCTGCCTGTCCTGCTTTCCGACAGATGGTGCTTAATGAGTGATGAGCGCTGGAAAATCACTTCGCATCATTGCGACTCCTGCATCTTTCTCAGAACGACACACACACTATCTCTGCAGCATGCGTTCGCATTGGGGATTTTTCTGGATGCAATTACCCTTTGCAGCTAATAAAATAAGATGTAATTATAGATGTACTGTTAGCGGTGCCACTTTTCATTTAGGCTGATGTGTTTGTGGCTGTCTGGAATTCCAGATCTGAGAGCTGTTTATTGCTTTAAGCCACACATGTTATTTCTGGAGATGGTGTGGCTCACGGTGAGAGATAGCCCGTATGGCATAATCACCCTCCTTCGAGGCCTCTCTACCTTTTTTGGACTCTGAGCTTAGCTGCACTTTTGACCTTCTCCTGAACAGCTTAAAGTACGCCATTCAACCCAAGCAGGGCCCCTCGGCTGCTGCCCTGAGTGCATGGTCTGGTGGTCTGACTTTAAATGTCAGCTTAGTGTCTGCTGATTTAAACGAGGTGCAGAGATTTACATGCAAGGAACTTCATTAAAATTTTCAGAAAGAAGCCACTTGGAATTGAACGTGACAGAGAGCGCTATAGATTCCATCTGCATTTCCTACGATGAGCATGTGTTATTTAAAAACAAGAGAAAAAAGACATTCAACAACTAGAATCTTCTTCTTAATACCCTCATACAGGAACCCTGAAGGTGTGCAAAGACCTACTGTGTGCTCCATAGGAGATTTTAAGGGTGATCACTTCTAGAAAGGAAAAACCCTTCACTTTCTTTTCTTTTTTTTTTTTTTCTTTTCTTTTTTTTTAATTTTTGAGACAGGATTTCATGTAGTCCATGCTGGCTATGCAGATGATAGTAACCTTGATATCTGTGTGTGTGTGTGTGGTGTGTGGTACACAGACACCTATGTGCTAACCTAAGGTGGGTGGAGAAGAGTGTGGTGCCCACTGCATCACTCTCCCACACTTTCTTATGTGAACTGAGTCTCCTTGTTGATACCAGAGTTTGCTGGGGTTTGTGAGCCCAGTAAGCGCCCTGGTCTCTGCTCCCCTTGGTGGGACTTGGTTTTAGCTGTGAGTAGCAGGAGATTTGGAGATTCAAACTCAGGCAGTTTGAGACCCCCCTCGGGTCCTCATGCTTGTACAGAAAGTGCATTTAACCACTGTGGTGGTTTGTTCCAGGGGTCCCCCATAAACTCAATGTGTTCTGAATGCTTGACCTCCCCCAGCTGATGGCAATTTTGGAGGTGTGTGGTTGGGGGCGGGCTTATGGGTGTTCTAGCCAGCTTCCCCTTGCCAGTGTTTGGCACAGTGTCCTGCTGCTGCTGTCCACTTGACGTTGGCCAGGTGGTGATGTCCAGCCTCTGCTCATGCCACAGTTTTCCCTGCCATCATGGAGCTTCCCCTTGAGTCTGTAAGTCAAAATAAACCCTTTCCTCCACAAGCTGCATTTGGTCAGGTTCTTTGTGCATCAAAGAGAAAGTTGATGAAAACAACCACTGAGCCATCTCTCAAATTGAAACTCAACTTTCTAAACTAGACCTTCCTGAAATGTGCAAAGGTGAACCTTACTATAAAACAAATTAAAACAGCATTAATGTGAGTGGTCAGAAAATAATAAAAGGAAGCTCACATCATGGGGTTCTCTAATATCTTAAGAGCTGCAGGAAGCATTGTCAGTATACAATATGCTCGTCCCTCAAAACTCACAGAGATTTGTTCAGAACCCTCCACAGATACTAAAATCTAAGGATTCTCTCAAGGCACTTATAAAAAGGCATAATCTCAAGGCATTTGCAAAATGGCATAATATTCGTACATAGCCTAACCATGTCCTCCCATATACTTAAAGCAGACCTTTCTTTTTTGTTTTTGTTTTTGTTTTTTTTTTTTTGTTGTTGTTGTTTTTGTTTTTCAAGGTAGGGTCTCCAGCCCAGGCTGACCTGGAATTTACTATGTAGTCTCAGGGTGACCTTGAACTCACAGTGATCCTCCTACCTCTGCCTCCCCAGTGCTGGGATTAAAGGTGTGCTTGATCTTTCTGTCAATTCCATTATGGGGCTGAATGAAACTAGACAAGCTGCCTGTCTTCTCCCAACCCAGGAGCCAACTTAGGAGACTATGAAGAGAGCAAGAGAGTAGTATGTTTGCTCTACGATGCTTCTAGTTACTTGCCTCAAAGTTACTTAACCTATCTTCTTCAATGCATCCATATTTAGATATAAATAATGTAAATTCTTGCTGTAAATCATTTTGTGTTTGTATTCATTTGGGTTACTTAGGCTGTTCATTTTATATATCCTATGTGTCTGAGCATAACGCTTGCTTTCACCCAAGGCAGAGGTTGATTAAACAGATGAGTGAGCTCAGAATTCTCTCTCATTGCCTCACATCTGATTGAGGGAGAGACCCTGTCTCAAGGAAATACGTGGAGGGACAGCACAGGAGGACATCCATTGTCCATCTCTGGCCTCCACCCAGTCTTGCACAGGGTGCATGCATTGATACATACACAACGCAAACACCGCACACACATCACACACCACACCAGCTGTATTCTACACAAACACATGTGCATGTATACAAAACAAACAAACAACAGAATTGTCAGAACTGTCAAGATTCAAGGGAAAACCTCACAGTGTCGGAGATGCTCAGCTTGACCCCTCCCAGGGTTAGCACATCCTCTGCACTGCTTCTGAAGCAGGGAAGGATCTGGGAATGCCATCCATATAATGGCGGGCCCGTCTTTCTGTGGTATCCTTGAAGATGAAGGTGTGTGGTCAGGGTGAATTTCTTAGATCACCATGGGAACAGAAACAGTCCCCAAAGATTCTCTGAGGTCCTCAGATATGCTCAGGCCAGGAGCTGGAAACGGCCCCTGTCTTCCGAGGGTTATGTTTTCTAATAGAGACTCCTCAAGAAGATTCTTTCAGGCCAGAGCAACACATTCCTTTTCCTCCTTGATAAACGTTGGCAAGATGGAGTGTGTGGAACAGAAGACGGACTTCAGAAGAAGGGTGGAACGCTTGCTGGCTCCTTAGCTCTTGGCAAAATGGCAAGGGTTGGCAACTCAGGGCTGTGGCCGTTCATGGGAGAAGCAGAGATGGGTAACAAGAGTAGTTCGAAAATAATGAAAGAATCTCGGGAGTTAGAAACACTGAAGAGCAAACAGAAATTCAGAGAATTTAGATTGGGGTAAAAATCAAATGTATTTTATGTGTGTGTGTGTGTGTGTGTGTGTGAGTGTAGCATATGTGTGTGTAGTGTGGTACGTGTGTATGTAGTGTGTAGTGTGATGTGTGTGTAATGCAGTGTGTATGTGGTGTGGTGTGTGTAGTGTATGTGTGTGTGTAGTGTGTATTGTGGTGTGTGTGTCTGTAGTGGTGTGTGTGTGAGTGTGGTGTGTTGTGTGTGTGGTGTGATGTGTGTGTGTAGTGTGGTGTGTGGTGTGTGTAGTGTGTAGTGTGGTGTGTGTGAGTGTGGTGTGTGTGTAGTGTGGTGTGTGTAGTGTAATGTGTGTGTGTGTAGTGTGGTGTGTGGTATGTCACATGTGGTACTGTGTGCGGTGTATTCCCGTGTGGGTGAAGACATGGTGCCCTGCGTGGGCCGTGACTAGAAGGGAACGTCAGGTGTCCTTCTCTGGTCCTCATTTGCATGTTTCCTTGAGACAAGTCTCTCTCCCGGAACCCACAGTTCCGTGGTCATTCTGGCTGTCTGACCAGGAGCCCCAGCAATGCTCTGGTCTCTGCTCCCCACAGGACTAGGGTCACAGCCCAGCTGTTCCCGTGGGTCCTGGGAATCAAACTCAAGTGCTTTCAGGGCCTCTGCTCTGCAGCAAGTACTCATACCTGCTGAGCCATCTCCTCAGCCTCTATTTTGTTCATTTTGAAGGTTCTCCTTTTGAAAGATTCAGCTAACTGGACAGGTATTAAACCATGTCTGTACATTTGCAGGTTAGCGTTGGGTGCACACTTCGTCCTTCTAAACCCCCACGAACTCTTGTCTTGGCCTTCACACTCGCCACAAATAAACCACTCACAAGACTAAATGGGCTGGGTGTGCTAACACTGCCTCAGAGAGCCGTCTCTCTAGATTTCAGCTGGCTTTTAGGAGACACATTAAAAAATTAAACTTCCTTCTCCAACCCATAAATTTAATTTTACTCAAATGTAAAAGGGCTTTGACCTCAACTTGGTGCAGTTCAGCTCAACTCCAGCTGCACTTGGAAAGCCTTTCTGCGTGGGGGACCAAAGTGCCTAGTTTTGTGCTGTAAAAAAATTAATTTCAGTAAGGACAAATAAGAAGGCAAAAAATTGCAGTGTGCAAAGTATACTGTGGGTAGACAGGGTGGGGAAAAGAATCTATTTGCCAGCTGGGGGAGCTGAGATTTTTAAATTTTTGTTTGATAAATGTGGTGATTTTAATCAGACATTCCCCCATAAACTTATTTCTGGATGCTTTGTCCATAACTGATAGCAATTTGGGAAGTAGAGCTTTGCTGGAGGGGAATGTTGTTGGGGGCACTTAGGGATGTTGTAGCAGCTCCTCCTTGCCAGAGCTCAGCTCGCTCTCCTGCTGCTGTTTTCTACCTGCTGTGACAGAGGTGATGTCCAGCCTCTGCTCATGCCATGCTTCCCCCTGCCATCATGAAGCTTCCCCTCAAGACTGTAAGTCAAAATATATCCCATCAGCTGCTTTGGGTCAGGTGCTTTGTTATAGCAACAAGAAGGTAACCACAATGATAAGATTTGGGATTATTACTGAAATGGGGGCAAATGTACAAAAGACTACTGTGAATATTTCTTTTTTTTCAGTTTTATCTTCTTTTCTTTTTATTTTCCCTTGTGTATTGTTGCTGAGGGGGGGGCAATGTCTCTGGATATTCTCCCCCACCATGGCTCTTATATGCTATCGGCCCCCTCTTCCCCTCAGTTGCCTGAGTCATAGTGGGTGAGTTTTGAGTCTGCTTTGTTGTTGAGATCTTAAGTATCTCTGGATCTTTACCCTGGGTTGTGTTGGGTATTGTTGGTGTCTGTATCCATTGATACTGTGAGTATTTCTAACATTCTACACCAAGAAAGAAAATAAATAGAAGTCCCCCAAAAGTATATGATCTCTTCAAGCTGATTTTTTGGAAACTTCTTGAAATGGGAATCAGCTGAAACTTTCTCAAACAACAGTGTGACTTCTTTGGAAGTAGAGTGAATATACTTTCCTAGACTCTCTTTATGAAGATAGTCTGACCTTGGTCAAAGTACTCGCATTTCTCCTGCTTGATTTAACTTATATGTACTGAGTAGAATTTATGGCAAAGACACTGCAAAGGCATTCAGATATTCAATGAATTTATAGAAGAACAGAAGGCAATCATTGCATGGCTCAAGAAGAAGGGATAACTCCCAGACCCAAAATTAAAACTATGTATTTTTATCCACAAACATGCCAGTAAAATTCATGCTCTGAAAAACACTAGGAGGAAATCTATAATAGGAGGGGAAAACACAAGAGTTACTGATATCTATGTTATTTTAAGAAAAATGGAACTTTTCATGAGGTCCTCTAAGTACCAAACAGGTCTACTAAGAATAAAGAAACTTTCATTAGATTTGGCTAAGTGCTGCCCGCCTTCCATACAATATGTGACACAGTCCTTCTATGAACTGAGACCTAAATAGCACTCTGGGGAAGTCAGGTGCTTTGATCAAGACAAACCCACCTTGTAAACTGAGTCAGGTTATTATTAGCTTACCAAAGCTTAGGTTTCATGAGGGTGTTTGCATACATTTTTTAAAAGTTCCCTTCCCTCTCCTTTCTTCTCCATTGCCTCCCCAGCTTAGCCTCCTTTCTGCTTTCATAGTCTTTCTTTTTGTCATTCCCCCTTCTCATCCCCTCTTGTCCCCTCCCCTGATCTCCTATCTTGAATCACAGGCCACACTCACTCTCACATCCCCTTATTTACATACATACAAGTATTAAAGTTAGAATCAACATCTGAGAGAGAATATATGATTTTTGTCTTTATGGGCCTGGGTTACCTCACTTAGCACATTTTTTTTCAATATCCACAAAGTATTAACAAAACTACAGTATATGGCAGAGATAGATAGGCCTGTGATAGCATTAGTTTTCTTAATTTGACTCAATATATTCAATGGTGTTCTCCACAGAGGACTTAGACTCTAACATAAGCTCTTTAAACTTCATTCCTTTCAAAAGTGCAGATTCATTAAAACAATGTTTTTGCTGGTCATAATGGATGTGCCTATAATCTCAGCACTAAACAGTCTAAGGCACAAGAATTTTCAAATTCAAAGCCAGTTCAGGTTACATAGTGAGACCACCACCTCAAAAAAAAAAAACATGAAAACAATAAAAGATATTTTAACTGTGTTTTTCATTTAATCTTAATTACAACCGAAGAAGTAGAACAGGTGCTCATTCAATGTATATGAGTTATTAATTGTTATTATAGTTCCTTCCTAAATGGAAGGAAGGAAGGAAGAAAGGAAGGAAGGAAGGAAAATAAATGGGAAAGGAAGGAAAGTAAAAGAAGGAATAAAGAATACCATAAAGACCAGCAGTTGGATAAAGGAAAATATGCCGTATCACGATAATGATCTACAAAAGCCTCCCATGTTAGTAGACACGAGTCACTGGCTGGGCAGAGGAACCACTTGATGAACTTTAAGAAGTGCGAGAACTGGGTCACAGTCCCAGAGACTGACTTAGGTCTGGGATGCAGCCTGTGCCCCAGTATTTTGAAGAGCTCGGGGTGTCTCTGTGGTGCAGCTGAGGGTGAGCTGCACAGCCTGGGAGACACAGGAGGGACACGCAGTCCAAGGTGATTGGTGTGTTCAGGTAATAGCTTCAGGATCGCTTCCTCCCTTCCTTTCATCAGCATTGACTCATGCATTGGAAGCATGTAGACAGTGTCATGAGGAAGAGAGGCTTGAAGCCCTGGAGACAGAGAACAGAGGGGAAAATGCCAAAAACCAAAGAGAGGATGTGGGAAAGAAAGAGCAGAGAGCATCTCGGGGATTTTAAATTTGAACGGAGCAGAGTCCTGAGGGACATGAGGGTGGAGAGTAGACTAGACGCAGGGATCCGCAGCAGAGGGTCAGAGGCAATTAAGTTTGTTTGGAGGTGATTTCAGAAGCAATAAGAAATCACTGATTATTTCTGAGCCAAGAAGTGGTAGGTTCCAAGTAATTGTCACTCAGCATCTGGAAATGTGGAAATTCCTCTAAAGAAAGCATTGCAGAGTGAAAGGAAGGCTGGAGAGAGGGAGGCAGGAACACCAGGGAGGCCAATTACACAATAAGGGACTCAAGGAAGGAGCAGTCAGAGACACACACCCGGCTGTGGCAAAGGGCACAGGACAGATCACAGGCACACTGTGATGACAGTGGATGGTAGATGACAAGGAGAGAAAGAGACCAAAGACAACCCTAAGCTTTGGCACTCCCTGGCACAATTAACCAAAGTGGGAACTCAGGCGGGAGAAGCAGGCTTCCGAAGGCAGATGGCGACTGTCACTTTACTTGCATTTAGCTTCAGCTGCTGTCGGTCATCTGTGGAAATGTCCAGTGACAAGCCTTAAGTTAGTCATTGGAGTGCAGCCAAGTGTGTCAAGGTAAAGAAACTTGGGTGCCATTATGGCGTAATTGCGGATCATTAGAGAAGGCTGTGAGTTCTTTGAGGAACATAAGAACATACCTTTGCATATGCTTGAAGGGGCTTGTGAAAGAGCCCAGAAGCAAACAGAAAGGGAGAAGAAAAGCCTGTGGTGGGACTGAGTGAGAAAAAAAGATCCTATGGACATGATGGAAACTAGTGCCAAAAAAAAAAAAAATCCCATGGTAGGGACTGGAGAATTGGCTGGGCAGTTAAGGTGCAGAGCCTAACAACCTGAGTTCGCTTCCCCAGTACCCATGTAAAGCCATATGCACAAAGTAGCACACGTGTCTGGAGTCTGTTTACAGTGGCAAAAGTCCCTGGTATGTCTATACTCTCTGTCTCTCTTCTATATCTCTCTCTGATGGCAAATAGATGATAGATAGATAGATAGATAGATAGATAGATAGATAGATAGATAGATAGATAGATAGATGATAGATAGAGAGAGAGATGGATAGACAGACAGACAGGTGATGATAGATAGATAGATAGATAGATAGATAGATAGATAGATAGATAGATAGATAGATAGATAGATAGATAGATATAGATAGATAGATAGATAGATAGATAGATAGATAGATAGATAGATGGATAGATAGATAGATGATAGATAGATAGATAGATAGATAGATAGATAGATAGATAGATAGATAGATAGATAGATGATAGATAGATAGATAGATTTTTAAATCACATAGTAGAACAGAAAAAAACTGGGCATTGCCAAATATAGAACATTGGTGAGCAAAAATATAGCCTAGATATAGATCAAGCCAGCAGGGAGTGGAAAGTGAGAGGGAAGAAGGTGAAGACAAGGGGTCCAGTCCAGTGGCTGAAACAACATTCAAGTGGATAAAAGAGGGAATGTGTATCCAGATGAACCAGAACCAAGGTAAAGTCGCACCATGCATGTGTGTATGTATAAACACTAGTCAACCAGGGGACTCTCCATGCTAGAGGAGGGTGTGCTGGAAAGAGTTGAAATCACACTAAGAAAGTGGGTCAAAGTGCAAGATCAGGAAGAGAGTGATGTCCAGAAAGAAGGGCAGGTCTGCATCCTTAGAAATGGAAGGAAAGGGGGTAAGATTAACAATTGTGTTAGACTTTCCATCATTGCTGTGACCAAATACTGGAGAAACACAAGTTTAAAGGAGAAAAGATATATTTGGGGGCTGGAAAGATTGCTCAGTAGTTAATGGTGTTTGCTTGCAAAGTCTGATGGCCCACATTGGATTCCCAGGACCCACAGAAAGCCAGATGCACGTGTCTAGAGTTCCTTTGTAATGGAGGTGCCAGCATGTCCATTCTCCCTGTCTCTTTCTCCCCACTCCCTTTCTCTCTCCCTCTCTCATAAATAAATATTTTTAAATTTAAAAATGTGGCTCACGGTTTCAAATTCCCAGCTCATCATGATGGGGAGAGCAGAGCAGGTCATACCAGGAAGTCAGGAGAGAGAGAGGGAGAGGGAGAGGGAGGGAAGAAGTAAGGGAGAGAGGGGAAGAAGAGGAAGGGAGTGAGAGAGAGAATATGAACTGGCAAATGCCTTTATCTTCTTTTTCCTGTGGGGTGGTGCCATCCACACCCAGGGTGATACTTCCCCACCTAGTTAATTTTTTCTTGAAAGGTCCTCAAAGGCATACCTAATCCCATAGATGCTTCTAGGTCCAATCAAGTTGGAATTCAAGATTAACCATCACAAGTCTATTCGTTGAACACCCTCTGAAATTCAGACTCATTGTTTTTTTTAAAAAAAATGTTATTTATTGATTTCCAAGGGGAGAGAGAGAGAGAGAGAGAGAGAGAGAGAGAGAGAGAGAGAGAGAGAGAGAGAATGGGTGCACAAGGGCTCCTAGCCACTGCAAATGAACTCCAGATGCATGCATCTCTTTAATTGGTTTTATGGGGGTAGTGGGGAATTTAACCCCGGGTCATTTGACATTGCAGGCAAGCATCTTAACCACTGAGCAATCTCTCCAGCCCCAAACTCATCATCTTATACTGTACTGAATCTCCAAATAATGATAGTAACAAGGTCATATTCTATCTAATATGATCTGACTATTCTTTATTTAATAAACAATGCTATCATCCTTTCCCAAAGTCTCGGCAGTTCCAGTATTCGTCGAAAATTCAAGTCCAAAGTCTCTTCTGAGAGTCTGAGCTATGAGCCCCTATAAAAATTTTTAAAGTTACATAGTCCTAATGTACAATATCACAGAGTAAAAACCCCTGCAAACAAACTCCAGATGCATGTGCCACTTTGCACATCTGGCTTTACGTATGTACTGGGGAATCAAACCGGGTCATTAGGTTTTGTAGGTAAGCACCTTAACCGCTGAGCCATCTCTCTAGCCCCAGACCTTAAATCTTATAGCTCTACGTCTGACATCAGAATGTGGCATGACATGAGCTCTGATGTGCTTGGGTAACCCCACTTCTACGGTCTTGCCATTTGTAGGCCAGGTGGCCTCTCTGTTGGGCTGGCATTGCTCGCTCACTACTTTCAGCTTTCTATGGCTGATGGTCCACGTGGACCTAGTATGTCTCACTTCCTGGGCTCCCCTTAACAGTTCTGTGCATCATCCTTTCTGGGACCATCTGAAAAGATTTAGGCCTGCCGCACACTTTCTGCTCTCCCAGCACCCCTTTCAAATCTGGGTAGATACATCTATGACCCAATAACTCTTGCATGCCTGCAAAACCAGCATCTCATGGATAATTCCAGTATTTGCCACCTCCTCAAGCAGTGTTCTGAGTGCCGGATGACCTGATCACATAAGGGAGACACTTCCCTAGGCAACCCAGATGAGCAAGTTGTCTTAGAACTCTCTTCTTCCTTAACACCCTGGAGTCTTCAGTGGAAGGAGTCCAACCAATGCTCAGATACCTTCAAAGAATTGTTCAAAGAATAATAAATACTTTTTAATTGCCTTTATCTCTCCAGTGACTTAATCTCTTCTTTGGCTCCAATATTACACAAGCTTCTTTTATGGGTAAACTACATGGTTTTCCAACCTTTCCGCTCAGCTTTTTGCTAAAATTTCTCATTGTAAAGTGGCCTAAAAGTAGCCAGCAACAACTATGCCACAGCCTGAGTACTGAACTATCTTGCAATCACCTCTGTGAGCCTTTAAACACAGCCTCCCACAAGGTCTCGGGACAAGTTGCAGAGAGCTTCTCTACCACAGAGTAACATGAATGGCCTCTAATCTGCTTCCTAACAGAGTCTTCATTCCTATTTGAAACCTACTGAGCACAGTACCTTCTCCCATAATTCCAATGGTCTTCTGAGCTCCCGCCAAACTTGCCTATTAGACTTTGCCTTTCACTTCCTAGGGCTGTCAATCCCAAATCTCCAAACTTTTCTAAATTCTTCCTACAAACCAGTTCCAAAGTCTTCAAACTCAAAAAAAAAGAAAAGAAAGAAAGAAAGAAGGAAGGAAAGAAGGAAGGAAGGAAGGAAGGAAGGAAGGAAGGAAGGAAGAAAGAAAGAAAGAAAGAAAGAAAGAAAGAAAGAAAGAAAGAAAGAAAGAAAGAAAGAAAGAAAGAAAGAAAGAAAGAAAGAAAGAAAGAAAACATGGTGTGGTTTGGTCACCACTTCCTTGTCATCAATTTCTGTGTCAGACTTTTAGTTGTTAATGACCAAATATCTAAGAGAGAAACAATTTAAAGGAAAGATGTTTTTGGGCTCATTGTTGTAGAGAGCTCAATCCATCATGGCAGAGAGGCCATGGCAGAGCACATTAGCTTTCATGATGGAAGTCATGAAGCCAAGGAAGAGAGGAGTCCTCATTAATGGGCATCCTCCTTTCCCCCATTTATGCCACCCAGGGCCTCAGACTATAGTATAGTGTCCCCTGCCCCCACCCCTTCTTAGTTCATTCTCTCTGGGAATATCCTCCCAGATGTGCTCAGAGGCATATTTTCCTAACTTTTTAGGCCTTTCTCAATGCAGTCATTTACGTTCCACAGAAGGACAGCTCTGAAAATGTAGAAGGGAAAAGTGAGGAATCGTGAAAGCCAATAACCCAGATTTTCTTAGCAAAACAGAATACAAGAGTTCTTTCATTCAAAAACTAGGAGAAATAGTGTATTATGTTTTAAAAGCAAATGGCCCCATACTCTCAGGTATTCTTGATTAGGATTAATCTTCCTACTTAAGTGGGAGCCCTGCCAGAGGCGTCATTAGGGGCGGATCTTGTAGTCAGGCCCTGCTAGATGTGTTGAGAGCCAGTTTGAACGCTGGCTATCTGTGCTTGCTGGTGTTGGTTTTCCTCTCTCTGCTATGGATGTATGAAAGTGAGCCAGCTTCTCCTGCCGTGATGGAGCTTCCCCTGGAATCTGTAAGCCTGAAATAAGCCCTTTCCTGCCATCAGCTGCTTCTGGTCAGGTGTTTGTGGTGGCAATGAGAAGCTAACCGCTCCAGTGCCCCAGAAGTGAAGAGGAAAACTTTGCAGTAGATCATAGCAGTTCGAGGAGCACATTACCAAATGAAAATCTTCTGTTGATTCATGGCCTAAGTAAATTACATGAAATACCAAGGAACCTAAATGCCAATAGCCTTAAAATTATTTCTTTATAAATGCGAACACCCTAAAATAATCTGAGTTTACAAGCTCCTGCCTATGACTTCCAACCAGGGAATCTTCAACCAACTTGTATTTTACATGATTAAGTTAGGGTGTCGAAATTTCTCCAACAGCCTGAAAACCCCAGGCCCTCTGGTTCAACCCACTCTCCCTCTCCAGTTTCACTGCCATTATTTTCACTTGTAAGTTTAGCTCCAGCAACTCAATCTGTGCTCTTAAACAAGTCCCATATTGTTGCCTTCCCAACTGGAAAATGAAGGGCAATGATAAGAACGTACTGCCTCCAGGACAAAGAGCTCCTGGGATTAAGCAAAAATGGCTGAGCAATTTGCACTTATGAAGCTGTAGGAAGGCACAGAGATCATTCCTGCATGGCTGGGCACCAGGCAGTTCAGCAAACACAAAGAAACGCTCAGACCCTCCCAGGTGTCAGGACCCGCAGAGAGCCAGCCAAATGAAGCAGAAGCCAAGACAAAAGAAAAGCCCTCAACAAACAAGGCAGGAGGAAAAGGATAGAGGTTTGACTGGCACTGAGCAGGGAGCTACTGAAATTCCCCTGGACAAAGTGATCGTGTCTTGAGTCTCTGGGTTCCAGTGGGCAAGTACACATATCAGTGACTACACACTGACCTCACAGCTCTCTAGGAAATTTATCTTATGGAAAGGGAGAGATCTCTGGTCTGCCCTTTCCAGTATGACCAGCTGTTGTACAACTGGAAAGTTTCTACAAGGGATTGTACGTGCTGAGTACTTCCGTCCAGCGGAAATAAGAAATAAAATAAAAAGCAGTGGGGGTGGTGTAGACAGCTTATCTTTCCTCTACTCGACCAAAGACTTGCTCTATATTAAGTTCATGATCAATTTTAGAGGTTTTTTTAAATTTTACACAATAGTGTACACAAACCTTTTTAATGGCCTATTGCTATGGTTTGAATGGAAAATAATCCCCACAGGCTCATGTGTCCAAACACTTGGTTGCCAGCTTGTGGTGCTGTTATGAGAGGTTGTGGGACTTTGGGCATGTAGAGCCTAGCTGGCAGTCAAGGGCCTCTAGGGACCAACCTTGAGGATTAAACCTGACCCTACATCCAGGGCTGCCTGTGCTTTCTGTCATCAAGATGTGAGGAGCCCCAGCCAAAAGTCCCCATTGACATAGACCCTGTTATGATAAACTCTTCCTTCTGAAACTATGAGCCAATATAAACCTCTCCTCCCTTAAGCTGCTTCTGTCAGGTATTTTATCAAAGCAAAAGTAACTGGTGTACCTATTAAATAATAAAGATTGCCAAACCTGCTTACTAACTTCGTGGTTCTAGTTCCCAAGTAGTATGGGGACTTTCTAAAGAAATGGACTTCTTGGCGGTGAGTCACACTCAAACTTGCAGCCTAACCCAGGGATTCCCAAAGTACCATTCAATGTGAGGGCCTGGATCAGTTACTTTTCTCATTGCTTTGACGAGATATTTGAGCCACGTGTGGTGGCACATGCTTTTAATCCCAGCACTCAGGAGGCAGAGGTAAGAGGATCGCCATGAGTCCAAGATCACCCTGAGACTACTTAGTGAATTCCAGGTCAGCCTGGGCTAGAGCGAGACCCGACCTTGAAAAATCAAATATACACATAAACAAAAGCAATTTAAGGAAGAAAGGTTTACTTTGGCTTACAGTTTGAGAGTACCATCCATCATGGAAAGGAAGGCATGGTGGCAGGAGCATGAAACGGGTGTTCACATTGTGGCCACAGTGAGGAAGCAGAGATCAACACTGGTTTTCCTCTTGTTTTCTTCTTTAGATTCAGTCTGGGAACTCCACTCCATGGAAAAGAATAGTGCTGCCTGTATTCAGAGTAGGTCTTCCCAGCTTAACAAACCTCTCTTGAAATGCCCTCACAGACATACCCAGAGCTATGTTTCCATGGTAATTCCATATCCAGCAAGTTGGCAATAAAGATTAACCATTGCAGGGCCCTAACAGAACACTTTAATACCATGCATATGAATTAGCTAAACAAGTGGCCCTCATGCCCTAGATTATAACCCTCCAAACTCCCTGTTCCTAGAGGCTCCAGGAAGGCAGATACAGTGGAGATCTTATATGTGTTCATAGCTTAGCTATTATCTGACCAGCATGGCCTTGTTCCTCAACTTCTTTATCTATCACTGTGATGGATGAATTTATTTGTCAACTTGACCTATTTAATAATCCACAGTAATCTTGGGTGGGTCTCTGAGCTTGCCTGCAGGAAGGATTGACAAAATCCTTTTGGGATTTTGGAGAAGGGAGGAGGTCCCTTCTCCAGAGTGAGCCCTTCCCCCCAGTGGGTGGGCCTTCCAAGGGGAATAAATATAAGGAAGCTTGAGGGGAAGGGAAGCTCTTCTTCCTTCCTCCCCCCCTGCTGGTACTTGTTCGTGACTTGCACTCGAATCCTGCTCTCCTACCCTTCCTGGACATTGGAACCTAGTTTCCTTGGCCTCACATCGTGGACTGAAGAGCAGCTGCTCCCCAAGGAGCCATCCAGCCTTTAGGGCTGGATTGGGACTGCTGAGCCATCCAGCCATGTGGACTGAACAGCTACTGGTTTCTTCACCTATGGGCCTGCAGACTGCTATTGTTGGACTGTCGTAAGCTACCCTAATAAATTCCCTTTTATTATAATCCATTCCATCAACTCTGTTTCCTCTAGAGAACCCTGACTAATACAGTCACTCAACTCTGGGTTCCCTGGACTCCAGTGACATTGCTACTGGGTTACACGTCACCAATCCTTGTGCTGCCCTGATACAGCCACAGACTTTGCTGTTTGTACAGCCACGGCCATGCCCGGTGCTCTTCATCTTCTGATGGCCACTGCCTTCCTTCTCTAGCTGGCGATGAAGCAGCTTCTCTTTTGTGTCCTCCTCATTCGCACTGTAAGGGATCCCAGCAGGGTCATAGCTTATGTGGAATCACTTGGCCTCGTTCTCATACACAGCTGCTCTTCACAGAACACACAAGTGTGAGAAAGGACTCTGTTCATCTGTCTTGAGACCCCAGGGCCCTCGTGACTTCATCGTCTCACCCTTGGTTGGCCATGTCCTTTCCGAATTCCATGTTCCTAGTGCTTTTCTCCCTGAGACTTTATTCCCATCTCCGAACAAATTTTCAATAGAAACAGTTCCAGACATGGTCAGACAGGTTGAGATAGATCTGAACAAGGATGATGAATGGTATTGAAATTCTTTTATAAAGTTCTTCTGCTCAGGCCTGAATATCACATACAAAGAAGTCAAGCCTAGGTACACTCTTCAACGTCCAGTTCACCCCTGGAAAATTCATATTTTTAACACAATTTCCAGTGTGATTACACACCATGGTACTTCCACTCCTTGACCTGAGCCAGTATTTTCCCAGGAATCACAATCGATGCACAGAGGTGGTGCTATAATGTAAATCTTAAACATCCCCCAATGGCCCATTTATTGGAGACTTACTTAGTCCCCAGCCCGTAGTACTGCTACAAAGTTGCACAGTGTGTAAGAGAAGGGGCCTTGTAGGGCGTCTCCTGGCTCTGCTATCCTTCCAGTGCGCCCACTGGAAATGTCTCTAGTCTCATCTTTGAGATACAGGAATGTGTGATGATCTCTTCTCATATTTGCAACATCAACTGAAATCAGAACGGTAGGATGCCATCAGTGTGTTTGGATATTAAGTGAAAATTATTAAAATTATTAGGATGAGCAATGATTGTTTAAAAGCAATGTTTTCTAACAGTTTTCAATTTATATTGACCTCATGGTAAGAACTTTCCAGAATATACTCACAATTTAATGCACAAGAAAGAAATTATACTTACAAGAGTTTCTAAAGAAGAAAGACACTCAACATGCCAGTGTCAACATTTGTTCTTTTACCTTTGTAATCTAGAGACTAGATTAAGCAATACTTGTTTTGATTGCTCAAAGGAAACCCAGGAATTGAAAATCAAGAAGTCAGTCAAAAAATTACTCTTGGGCTGGAGAGATGATGGCTCAGCAGTTAAGGCACTTGCCTCCAGTGCCTGAGGCCCTGGGTTCAATTCCCCAGGACCCACATAAGCCAGACCCACAAGGTGGTGGCCCTGGTGTTCTCTCTCTCTCTCTCTCTCTCTCTCTCTCTCTCTCTCTCTCTCTCTCTCTCTCTCTCTCTCTCTCTCTCCCTCTCTCTCTGTATGTCTCTGCTTGAAAATGAATAAATATTTTTTTTAAATTACTCTTTGCTCTCCCATATTAACATTTAGAAAAAATAATCAACCTTATAAAATCCAGTTGTTGAATTATCTCCTAGTGTGTGTGTGTGTGTGTGTGTGTGTGTGTGTGTGTTCATGATTGAACCCAAGGCCTCTCACATGTTACACACATGTTCTACCCCAGGCTGAAATATCCATTTTTAATACCATCATTAGCACCAAGGTTTATCTCTCAAATAAAAATTCAAATAGATTAATATGCTTTATAACCAGATAGTGGGCTATTTTGCATCATCCAGAAACGATCACACAAGAGACTCTGGATTGATGACATTTAATCCCTGCTGCCATATTTTTGGCTCTTTCTTTATCATTGAACAATATTTTATATAAACTCCAACTCTGAGCCTAGACACAGTAAATCAACTGTGTCTTTTTCTCTGGATCTGTTTAGCAGTGTTGGCAAGTTTTGATACAGAGTGGCTCAGGAGCAGAGGCGCCCAGCGATCCCACAGTACATGGACTCCATTGCCTTTCTCTTCTAAACGGGAGCCTAGCCTCTGACATGACCAACGCACTGCTGCCCTTGGGAGAGAGGTTCAGGCGCTGCCCTGGCTGCCACGTTTAACCATCCTAACACAGTGCCTGGGCACATGCACCAGACTTCCCAGCTAAGAGACTCCAGATCTTTCCTGCCCTTCACAATCCCCCCCATTCCAGGTGGTCCCCAAGCCATTGTCCAGAATGAATTCCATCCAATCAAAATAGGAACAATGTGGAAAGATTGTGAGAGCCGTGGTGGGAGAACTATCCAGAGGCATGGCACCCCTCAGTAACAACACACTTGGGCCAGGAGAACCAGGCTGAGTACTAGGCTATCCATGGTCCCCTGCCACAAGGACTAATCCAGACGGTCATGGAGGAGGATATCCAGCTGATTGGGGATGGGGTTGGGGGGGGCATTGGGGAATTGGGATAACAACTCATTGTTGGCCCACTAAATAATGTAACTCATTATGGACAATAAAAAAAGAGAAAAAAAAATAGGAACAATGCGTCTTTGGACCACTCTCATCTCCCTTGCTTGTCTTGTTCTTCGTGTCATTGTCTAATCCCAGACACCAATGGCTTCAGGTTTGCTCCTCCGCCCATGAACGCCTATTCTCAGGAAAGAGTCAGGATGAGCCATTGACACAGTAAGACAGAATTAGAAGACTCGCAAGGTCTAACCCTTCCCTAAGGAGCTAAACAAGCAATGAGGTCCCTGATGGCCTTTTGGGGAATCAGCCCCTTTCTGCAACTGCTCTTACTATCTTTCTTTTTCCTCATTTTCTCAATCTCAAGTGTGACTCATCACACTCCTCCCACTGCCCAACCAGTCGACATTATTTCTCTTTTACATTTGTGTCAAACCTATATTAAGCAATAATTATCTAGCCTCTTGATGTGGTGACACTATGTGGTCGTCTACAAAGTTCATGCTCCAGAACCATATGATCAAGCTATAAAACAAATTACTAAAAAAGAAAATATCATCATGTTTTAAGTAAGTTTACAAATCAGTGTTTGGCTGACATCATAACTATCCTGGGGCACATGTGGCCAGACACCTTTATTTTTCTTAAGTTTTATTTATTTGCAAGCAGAAAGAGAAATAAAAGGAGAGACAGAGAAAATGGGTGCACCAGGGCCTCCAGCTGCTGAAAACCAACTCCAGATGCATGCGCCACTTTGTGCTTGAGGATTGGGGAATCGAACCCAGATCATCAATCAGGCTTTGCAGGCAAGAACCTTGTTTCAATCTTCTTTCTTGTTGCTGCAGGAAAGAACCCAACCAAAGGTAGCTTGTGGAAGAATGGGTTTATTAGGCTTACGGACTCAAGGGGAGACTCCATTCCGGCAGGGAAAATGATGGATGAACAGAGGGGTGGACATCACCTCCGCCAAAGCACTGCAAACAGCAGCAGGAAGGTGTGCCAAAAACTGGCAAGGGGAAGCTGGCTTTTAAGCCCACCCCCAACAACACAGCTCCAACAAGGTTCCAATACCCAAACTGCCATCAGCTGGGAATCAAGCATTCAGGACACATTCGTTGGTGGGGGACACCTGGATCAAAACACCACACACCTTAACCCCTGGGCCATCTCTCAACCCTCATCTGACACCTTTTATTCTCTGCCAGCCATTCTGCTTGCCCTCTCATTGTTGTCTCTCAGTTTGTCAGCGTTGCTTCTTCACTCATTAACTACACTCTCCATTCCCTCCTCTACCTTGAACTCAAGAGAAAAGAGAAACTAAGTGCTCCCAAGTGCGTTCTGAGCTCATTCTTCCACCACTGAGAAACAGAAAGGAGAAAAGGCACCTTGGCTACTGGTTCCTGGTCAATTCAGGCCAGGGCTGTGTGCTTCTATTCAAACCTGGAGCACGTGATACAGCTAAGCCGAGGATTACTGCGTTTAACAAATGGATAATTCATTTTTTTTCTTTTAAATTTTTTATTTATTTTCAAGCAGAGAGAGAAAGAACAGAGAAAGATAACATGGGCTCCCCTGGGCCTCTTGCTACTGCAAAGGAACGCCACATCTTTGTGCATCTGGGTACAGGGGAATTGAACCCTGGATAATTCATTTTTAAAACTGGTAATGTCCAGTAGAAAAATGTGAACTTTACAGGAAGAAGCAATATAATAAGAAGACATTTAACTGTTTCAAAGGGGGGGGGGAATATTCCCTACTCACATGTATCAAAGCTTCTATGAAATGGATAATTTTCAAGTACAAAATTAAGAAAAATCATTATCTAATGTGAGAGAATAAAATGACAATTTGATCACATAAATATTTTTCTAATTTTTATTTAGTATTTTCCATGTTTGACATTCTCAGACCTATATTTTGACTCTGTTCTCTCCCCAATTGTGAAAACCCCCTTTCATGGCCATTAGACTCGTGGACTCACACCAGCTTGGATTCTTGCACACGTCTGAGCCTGTCAATACTTCACCATCGATGGAGGAAGGGTCCATGAGACCCCAGACCTCACAGAGGAGCTAACGGATGTTATTGGGGTGGGGGGACTTGCAACTCAGGTTCATCGGTGGTATAACCACTGGTCAGATGCACACAGAAAGTAACCTTCCGCCCACAATCAGGCAAGCAACCCAAGTTTAATTCGGTGGGGATTTTGGAGGCATGGAAGTACCTCATCGCTTTTAAAAAGCTTGTGTCCTTTCAAAAATTATAAACTATATTTTAAAATTTTATAGCAGCAATGTTTATATGAGCACAATGGTAGATGCTATAAATATCCACCGAAAGGAAAATGCTTCAGTAAAATTTGTTGTATCCATTTAATTGGATAATGAAGCAGAATAAAAGGCTCAACCGTGTATAAGTGCATGATATATGTTATAGAAGAAGTAAAAGGACATATTCTAAAATGTCAGCCTTGTTTTCTCTGATAGATGATGGTAATAAGGATGTTTTATCTGCTGTTTTCCATGATGAATAAGCATACTTTAGAGTTTTTTCACAAGCGTATCTTGAAAGCATTGAGAAGCTATACTTATCTTCAGTATAATAAATCTAAAACTCTAAAAAGGTCTAGAGAAATCCACTTACTGGGTTTATTCTCAACTATTTCTTGAAATCTCTTTGTGTCCCTCTGAGGTCATCAAAAGCCAATTTAAAGGATAATAGGTAATTCTAATTCAAGATGATAAACTGAACTCACACATAAACCTGCCTTTTCTGCTGATGAAATGGGATGGAGAATGTTCTGGAACACTGATCTCTAGTTTCCTTATTCCTCCAGGGTGTCCAGCTAAACTTCCTTTCTTAGCCCCTCCTGATAAGGGCCATCCATGCACGCAGCAAACGCTATGTGACACACTTCGCAGTCACCCTGTGACACTTCCCACTTCTCTTCCTCTTGTTCTCACTCCGTCTCTCCCCTTCTGGGCAGCTGGAAGTGAAGGACTCAGCTTGAGGAAAAGAACCACTCAAACGGGAACATCAGACAGTGGGAAATAGAAATACACTTTAAGTGTATGAACCTCTGAGGTTTCTGGCCTTATTCCTACAGCACAGCCTCCCTTACTAGGTCTAATCCACGTCCTTGGAGATGCAACCTCAGATACTCCTTGAAAAGAGAATGATGGAAGGAAATTTAATGATAGGATCAGAGGAAAGAAAGCTGCAGTTCCAAGAGGTGCATGACAAGGCCGCAGTGGAGATGGGAGATGACCTCTGAAGGGGGAAAAAAACTTAATCACAGCACTCCCGAGTCAGAGGTAGGAGGATCGCAGAGAATTCAAGGCCACCCTGAGACTACGCTGTGAATTTCAGGTCAGCCTGGGCTACAGTGAGGCCCTACCTCAGAAAAAAACTATCAAATGATGTCAAAGACAAAGAAGACAAGTGTAAGAAATGGAACTGTAAGCAAGATGGGGCAGTTAGGGTGACTGGGCCCCTGAAAGTAAAGACAGGGATGTTTTTGAGCCTGCCCACTCTGCTAAACACCAAAGAATGGTCTGACTTCTTATCTCTTGCCTAAAGGAGTTCCCTGGACCTGTTTTTCCATGAGCAACCTGAGCCCCTTCCTAGGAGGGAGGTCCCCTTTCCTAGAATTTAAATCTACTCCTGGCATTGTGGTTGGTCAAGCTCAGACCCCAGAATCTGGCTGTCATGGCTGGCCTCTTCCTGAGCCAGCCTCTAGCCCAGATCAATCAGCTGTCCCTCTGGCTCACCTGAGCTCAAGGTGAAGTCCACTACAATAAGGTTATATATAGACCCTTACCAAGGGCAAGGTCTCTCTTGCCTGCACATTCATCAGTACTATACCTCCAGGTTCTGGCAAGCCTCCCCTCATCTCTGCCCAGCTGGGCTGAGAGGGGGAGACACCCTCCCCCTACACCCACATGGGTTCTCTACCCCTCCTGCCCCCCACATGGCAGGAGCTCTCTGTACTTTCTCCTCTTTCCTTCTCTTAATCTAGTAAAGTCTCTCCAAACCTTCCCCTCTCCTCTAGTCTATGGAATTTAATTCTTTAAATTCACAAGACAAGAATCCAGGGTACCCTAAATTTATTAGGTTATTGGTATATTATTGGAAAGAAACCCCAAAATTCCAATTTCAAATGAATTTATTGAATGTTTATCAATGGAAAGCTGGACCAATTACCCTGCTCACACAGAGCAATAGGTGAGCCAATATTTGCCTTCTAGTATGAAAAAAAAAAAACTTAAACGAAGGAAAGGCTATGTGGGAACACTAGGAGGAGAGATATAACAGGATTTCCAACAAGAGAGAATATAGAAAATGTAGGTAGGGAACTTTTAGAGAAATAATGATCCCAGACCTACAGAAAGTGAGTTTTCTGGTTGTGTGTTCCTGGCCCTTCACTGCACAGAGCTTGAGGGGGTCTTTCCAACAGCAACCTGAGATTCCCAAACAGCCCAGAGCAAAGGAAGGTAAATTCAAAGGCAATGTTATATTGCTACTATTTGGAATTATCAACCTTGATAATGACCAAACTGATTTTCAAGATGAAAACTGGAAAATAAATTTGCAGCAATTTTCAAGTGACTGCCTCAGAAAGGGGCTGGGACAGGAAGGAGAAAGTGATCATTATAGATTCTTTCACCTACTTTTTACTTCAGGCTTTTGTTTATTGCTTCCATGTATCCTTATGTGATTTTGAAAACAAAAGAAGTCAAACTTATTACTTACCATATCTCTAACAAAATCCACCACTGTGATTTATGAATCAGAAAAATAAAATACCTGTATGAACAATCATTTGCAGAAGCAAATTATATCAATTGGCTTCATATTACTTTCCTAGACATCCACAGTTGGCTGAGACAGCTTAGATTCTCTCCTATATTTGCATTAAGTCATCAGCAAGAAGAGGATAAAATCTATGTAAATAGCAGAGTGTGGTAGTGCACACCTGTAATCCCAGCACTTTGAGGCAGAGGCAGTAAGATCACAAATTCAAGACCAGCCTCAGCTACCTAGAGCCAAAAGAGATCTGTAGAAGTGTGGTTTGGGCAGAGTCCAAATGGAAGAGGTTTAAATTAGTCACCATCCAAACTGCTATCTTATCACCCTTCACTAATGAGGTTTCCCTTTATTAACCATTTATTTGCTCTCCGTGAGTAAGTACTGAGTTCAATTTAATGCATTTATATTCTGCCATGGAATGGGCAAGAGATTTGAAATAATTTATAAAACAATCATAAAATTCATCAAAGTAGTAATTTAAAAGAAAGTAAGCCATTCAATCTACACAGGATAAGCCAGTGAGACAGAAACCAACAATTTTTGACACAAAGACCCCAAAACTTACAACCTTAAAGCAGCCTTAATACTCATCCACCACGACTCAGGGATCTATTCGGAAGAGGGGGCAGAAAGATTGTAAGAGCCGTGGTGGGGGAGACTTTCCAGAGGCATGGCACCCTTCAGTAACAACACACTTGGGCCAGGAGGACAGGGCTGAGTACTAGGCTATCCAGGGTCCCCTGCCACAGGGACTGATCCATACGGCCCACGGAGGAGGATATCCAGCTGATTAGGGATGGGGAGGGGGGCATTGGGGAATTAGGGATAACAACTCATTGTTTGCCCACTGAATAATGTAACTCATTATGGACAATAAATATATATTTAAAAAAAAAAGAAAGTAAGCCAATAATGGGGAGAGAAAGTCCAACCAGCCAATTGGAGCAATAGCTGCAGTGATGAAGGTGGGCTGGAGCCTGGCTTCCCACTTCTGAGCCACTCCAGGAGCGAACAAAGTCTCATCTCACAGAAGAGAGCAGGCCTGGTTCTCAGGAAAGACGAAGGTCTTTTCAAAATTAAGTTTAAGAGAAATATACCTGAGACCAAGGATCTACACAAGGGCATTATGAGACCTGAGACTCATGTTCTTCCCAAGCTTCTCAGCAAACACAGGGAGAGAGCCACCCCTTCGGTGATGTTTCTGATCATCCACACACTCACCAAAGCTACCTTCAGTTAAATCCTATCTCCACCTACCAGATTTCCAGCTTCCTGATGGTAGCAAGCAGATGACCTGTTTATTACACCTTCTGACTTGATAAATCACCATTTTTAACACACTCCCAGGGCAAGCAGGTACCTTTGGGGAGCTGGGGCAAGGACGATAGTCTACCCCTGTACAGCTGACCCCCTTGTTGCCTTCATTCTTGCTCTACACTCCAGCCTGGACTCTCTCGGAGGACAGCCTCCTCTGACTTGCATTTGGAAGAAAGCACTTGAGAAAGATAAGAAATGTAACATTTGTTACTTGATGGTAATAACTCACAAACCCACCCCCCCTTCCCTTCCTCCACAGCACGAATTTCATCAGTGTTGTCCTGAGGATTCGCTGAAGGCTCCACATGAGATATGTCATGCACACAATTTGATACAAACACATCTGTGCTGATGTGCACATCTTTTTATCATTAGGGATGATATGCCGGCTGCTCCAAAACTTTTTTTTTTAACTTGTAAGATTTCATCTATTACTTCTGAAGGAAGGGAGGGAGAAATCTCTCTGGAAAAAAAAGAGTTCCACACATTCATTTTGCTAGATTCCCCTGCCAAACTAATTGCATTTCCAAAACATTCTTGCCTGAACCACGTTGCAAGAGGGCTGTGCACGCAAAGAACATAAACCCCTTCCACACACGTCCAAATCAGAAGAGGCACCAGCTCTCCCCCATGGGGTATCATTTCTTTTCTGCCATTCATGAGAAACCCGGTCCAAAATGTTGCATTGCAGAGAAATTAGAGATGAAATGGTCACAAAAGTGGAAAGATGTTTAGCCTGAGGACAGTTACATGTGTTCCAGAATGAAGTGGAAGAGGTCAGACCTAAGGCAAGGGAATGGCTCAACTTTCTCTCAAACAGAGACAGAACTTTTCACAGCTGAAATCATAATAAGAACAGGAGAGGAAAGAAACCCGAGATACAGCTTGATAGCGTTCTCCTGCTTGGGCCAAATGTTTCCTCAGATTGTCAAAATTCGTAGAGAATCAAGCTATGCATGAAACTTAAGGATGAAGTCTAATCTATAAATAAAAAATATTACCAATGTTTGCTGAAGAGTGAGCCCCCTCCCCCCGAAATGCATTGCCCATGTCCCCTGATTTTTAAGATGCAAAAGTTATCGACTTAAAATAAGATCAATTGGAGAAGTTAGACCTGTTACATGTGTTCCAGACCAGCCCAGCCATCTAATCCCTGGCTGTCCAGAAAGGATAAAGGATTAGTTATCATCTCAATTCTATGAAAGGTCTATATTTCTTTATTTTTTAGACAAAAAGTACCTCTAGAGGATGATGCTTGCCAATACTATGAAAAAATAATCTCTCGAAATTCTTGCAAGCCAGTGTGTTATGATTTCATCTCATGAAATACAGCACCTTTACATTAAACCTCATAAAACTGAACCCCACTGGCTGGCTCCCTTCCAAACCCCGAGAAGAAGCCGCTCAAAAGTGATGCCTGGAAAGCAAAGCAGCCTCTTCTCAGATGGCTGCTTCCCACCCCCCACCCCT
>PVHP010017781.1:0-34015 GCA_004024765.1 Zapus hudsonius | reverse complement strand
GCAATGCTACCCATCCCTAGATTGTATATAAAGTTGGATGTGAGAATAAAGTTTTGAGATCTGCCCACTGCCGCAGTCTCCCGAGAGTCGCATCTCTCGCCGGCTCACGGCTATTCCAAGCCTCTGCTCACCCAGTTCCCGTGGGTGAACAGGGGGTTGATGCGCGCTGCAACCCCCCAAGTAACCCACGGACCCAGACACTCTGATCCAACAATCTTTCCAACCAAAAGAAAGATGGCCAACCCCTTACACCACGTTGTCTCGGCCACCTCAAAGGTCCCACAGCCATCCTCCCCCTCATTAACCCTCCTCCCGACAAAGGAGGAATTCCTTGCTATCCCACCCTGGTTGTGGAATCCCCACAAACCCCATCTTCTGCTTACTTTAAAGATGTTTAAGTCACACTTTGAAATGTCAAACGCTTTCATTCAATTGTCTCACACTTGAACTGACAAAGGGGTGCCTGGATGTTTGGGAGACACTTTAATCTCAATCAATTAGGAATCAAGTAGTCCTAGCAGTGCGGTGATAAAAGAACGCTTTAATTTTAAAGCTAATTAAATATCAACAACTGGAATGCAGCAACAGACACTTAACCTACACTCACCCATCATCTATCAGGAATATAAGACGTTGACTAGGTAGGAAGTTAAGTTGGAGTCATTTTAATATCAGCTCTCACAGACCAGAGGTTCCCTGTTGTTTCACACCAGCGCGGGTCTCTCCCAGGCTCAGTATAGATTAAGTTAAAGTCCCGTCAGCACAAGGGCACCTTAGCCATGGGCCACACAGTCCTAGACCTGAAAGCCAGCAAGTTGGTCTAGACTCACATGAGCCAAGGGGGTCCAGGCCTTGAAATGGACCAGTTATGATGTTTTGAGCTGGAAGGAATAGAAGCAAGGAAACCACTGTGGTGGTTTGAATGTGAAATGTCCCCCATAGCCTTGTGTGTTTGTGATTAAGCTTCATACTTAATCCCCAGCTGGTGGATCATGGTTGTGTGATGTGGGACAGAGCAGGGGGCTTCCTTCGATTCATACGCTGGGACTTGGGAAGATGGATAGGTCACCAACTCTCAACACACACTGAATCAAAAACGGATTCTGGGGCCTGGGAAGATGGCTCAGTTGGTACAATGCTTGTCATGACGACATGAGTTTGGATGCCCAGTACCCAAGTAAATGTCAAGCATGGTGGTATAGCAGAAAACTACCATCCTGACACTGGAAAGGCAGAGCCAGGAGGTTCCCTGGGGTTTGCCAGCTAGCTAGTTTAGGTACATGAGTGAGTTCCCAGGTACACTGAGACTCTGTCTTCAAAATAAGGTAGAGGGGCTAGAGAAACGGCTCAGCAGTTAAAGGTGCTTGCTTGCAGAACAGGGGTTTGATTCCCCGGTCTCCATGTAAAGCCAGACGCACAAAGTGACACATGCATCTGGAGTTCATTTGCAGTGACAGAAGGCCCTAATGAGCCCATAAATGCACTCTCTTTCATAAATAAATAAATAAATAAATAAATAAATAAATAAATAAATAAATAAATAAATAAATAAATATTAAAAATAAAAAACATAGAAAGTGCTTGATAAGGACCCCTGACATTAACCTCTGGCCTTCATATGCAAACAGAACATGTACACTCACACACATGTTCATCTACACACATACACATCAAAGTCACTAGTGTGCACTTTACTCCTCATGGTAGTTTGACTGAATGTCCCCCAATAGATTCAAAAGTATAAAAGTTTTTCTCCAGCTGCCTGGCTGGAGGAGGTGTCACTTAGGATCTTAGGCTCTAGCCCTAAGGTGATTCTGGGGTGGATGTGAAATTCCAGTGGCACATATGCAAAGAGCACCCGGAGCTCAAGTCTGGGAATCCTGCTGTTTGCTGGTTAGAGTGTGCTTGCTTGTTTTAGAGGTGCTGATGCTAGATCTCTCTCTCTCTCTCTCTCTCTCTCTCTCTCTCTCTCTCTCTCTCTCTCTCTCTCTCTCTCTCTCTCCTTGGCCTCTTTCTCCATTCTGAAACTTCCCCTGGAGCTGTTAGTTCAATAAATACTTTCCTCCCCAAACTGCACCTAGTGTGGAGATTCATTCCAGCAGTGTGTGGTTGACTCCTGTTCTCAATCCTCCAGCCTCTCAGACTAGGCAGGGTGCCGTTAGGGTGGTGTGGCCATAGACTCCTTTCTGTCTCTCTATTCCACTTGACACAGTGAAAAATGAATGAAGGGTGGCCCCAGCATCATAGGGAGCACACATAAGCAGGTCACGGACTCTCCTCAGTATGATATCACGTCACACGGCATGACATCACAACTCAGACTCCAGAGCCCAACTGTTCACAGTCAAATCCCGTTTCGGTCCACTTCTAGACATGTGATAAGGGACAGACCCCCCCCCCAACACTTCCTGTGCCCTCCTGTTCTTATCTACAAAATGGGCTTGAGGACAACTCCCCGGAGAGACACGTGGGAGGAGGAAGCGAGCACCCAGCCAGCCTCCCTAGTGCCAGCAATGATTCCTTCAGACTGAGGTCCAAACCAGGCACAAGAAACAACATCCTGTCAGGGCTACAAATGTGACTGGCAAAACAATTTAAAGAAGAAGAAATGGGGGTTGCAAAAAGTCAGAGCAGTGCCTGACATCCCAGCCCTGGGGAGGCTAAGGCAAGAGAGTCAAAAGTTCAAGGCCAGCCTGGGATATGGAACAAGTTTGATGCCAGTGTGGGATACACATAGTGAGACACTGTTTCGGAGAAAACAAAGAAGGAGGTAGGTAGTCAAGGGTTCATTTCCTCAGGCAGTGAACCCTAAAAGGAACCCAGATAAACAGAGGGCCTGGCTTGTGGGAATCCTTTCAATCATTTAGTCTGTCTTCCACATAAGGTGTCCATTATTTTTGCGTGTGTGAATTGTTTCGTAATAAAAGTGATCACCCATCAGGCCCCCCACTCCATGGGGGGGGTGCTCTGAGGAGTTGTCCAAGCCAGGCTGCAGTGCTGAGTGGCAGGGGGGTGGCAAGGGTCTCCTGACAATGCACACTGGGTTCTATGTGTAGGTGGTGAACAGAGCAGGACCTGGAATCAGGTCCACTTGGGTCCCATGGAGTCATTTTCCAGAACTGTTTGTGTGTGATCTTGATCAAGTCACCTCTCCCAGCCTAGTCTGTTTGTTTGTCAAATTGACAGGATTTCAAATCACCATCTAAACAAACCTTTAAGCTTCTCTGAGAGGGAGTTTCTAGATTCAGTAAACTGAGGTAGAAGGCCACATCCTGAATGTGGGAAGCATCATTCTAGGGGCTAGGGTCCTGGACTGGATAAAAAAGAGAGAGTTGCCTTCATTCCTCTCAACTTCATGACTGCAGATGCCATGTGACCAGCTGCCCCAAGTTCCTTCCACCATGCCTTCCCCACCATGGTGGGCTGCACCCTTGAACTGTGGGCCACAGTAAACCTCCTTCCTGAAGCTATTTTTGTCAGTTGTTTTGTTACAGCAATATGAGCAGTAACTAAAATGTGGCCTCACCAGCTTCTGCAATGAAATGAGACATCAGAGAACTTCCATTCCTGGGAATCAGGGTTTGGAGAAGGGTCTATAAACAACCCCAGGACAGTGCTACTCCTTGAATAATTGTGGTGAGAGCCCCCAGGCAATAGGCATGTAGATTATCTTCTAGGTCATTCCACCATACCTGGCTGAGTCCCCAGCTCAGCAGGCACAGGTGAGCCCTGTCCTTTCCTTTACTGTACCAAGCCGGTCCTTGAGCATAGCTCTGACATTGGTCACCTCCATCGCTCTGGATTTCTATTTCTTCCCAGTCTCAGCCCTTGGTCCTGGTGCCCTCAAAAGGAGGGGAGGGAGCACATGAGTTTTTACAGAAGTGCAATGTTGGTATGTTGTCCTCTTGCTCTGGGAGTCAGCTTTTTGTCTCTGACAAAACACCTGAGACAAGCCTCTTAAAAGAAGGGAAGTCTCACAGTCTCGTCATTTTAGTCAGTCACTAGACACTGTTGCTGTGGGCCTGTGATAACACAGGACATCAGGGCAGAAGCGTATGGAGAAAGGCTGGAAGCAAAGAGAGAGCTAAAGATTAGAATGCCAATATCTTCCTCAGGGGCACCCTCCCAATGACCTCACTTCCTCCCACTAAGCCTTGCCCCTAACAGCTCTAACAGTTTCCAACAATGCCACAGACCCGTGACCAAGCCTTCAACATCAGTGGAAGATCAGGGACCCGAGTGATTATTCATTCTCAGTGTTATTGGCTAGACGCCTATTCCTCCCAGGGAATTCTAGCTCCGTGGAGGAGTAGGAAGGATGGGAACATATGGCTCTCTTCTCACTAGATGGGGGACTTTGGACATATCCCCAACTATTCAAGGAGAGGTGACAGTTTTAGTCTTGAATGAATAGTTGTGAAGATTACATGTGGCAACAGGTGTGGAGTGTGGAAAGAACCTGGAGCAAGGTGTGCCTGGTGGCACACACCTGTGATTCTATTCAAGCGACGGAGGATTTGGAAAGGTTGAGGAAGAAAGATTCAGCGTGTGAGAGCTGCTTTGGCTAAGGCAGTGAGACCCCGCCTTAGAAAATAAACCCAAAGAAGCCCAGAGCTGGGGATGTGGCTCAGTAAGTAGAGTGCCTGCTAAGAAAGCCCTGAGTTTGATTTTCTGCATCACATAGACTGGGCATTGTGGGGTATGCCTGAAATCCCAACATTTGGGAAGTAAAGGTAGAAGTATCATAAGTTCAAGGTCATCCTCAGCTACATAACAAGTTCAAGGCCATTCAGAGCTATAGGAAACCCTGTCTCCAAAAAGTATATATATATATATTACATACCTGACATATGGTAGGCAGTCAATAAACAGACATGAGAATTATTAAAACACCCATGGATGTGCTGGGGAGATGGCTCTGCTGTTAAACCTGCTGGCCTGGCCAGAGTTCAACTCCCCAGCATCTACATAAAGCCAGACACAAAGGAGGATACATGTCTATTATCCCATTGTGCCTATGGCAATGGAAGGCAGAGCCAAGAGAATCTAGAAGCTCACAGGCCAGCAGACAGGTGCACACAAGTGTCAAAGCAAGACAAGGGAGACCCTGTCTCAACCTAAATGGAAAGAGAGGACAAATGCTCTGAGGTTGCCCTTGAATCTCCACATGTGTCCTGTGGCACCCACATGCTCATATACACACATATCATACACAAACATATACACATACACATATAAACAACACAATAAAACCAAGGTTGAGAAATACTAGGGAAAAACTAAGGAAGACACCTCACATGGACCTCTGGCCTCAGCATGTACACATGTGCACATACACCCACAATACATATGTGCCCACACACATACAGATACACATGTGCATACACACCACACCTATACACATGCAAAAACAAAGAACTATTACAATGCTCATCAAAAAGCATTTGTACTGACAGGCGTGGTGGTGCACGCCTTTAATCCCAGCACTTGGGAGGCAGAGGTAGGAGGATCGCCGTGAGTTCGAGGCCATCCTGAGACTACAGAGTGAATTCCAGGTCAGCCTCGACTAGAGCGAGACCCTACCTTGAAAAAACAAAACAACAACAACAAAAAAGCATTTGTACTTAAACAGAATCCACGGCATTTTTGTCTCTTGCTTGTCTCCATTGATTTTTACAAGTATATTTACCTGTGGTTATTGGTTGACTTCATCTCAGTGTTTCCATCACCAATTTTCTGGAAACCATCTAATCATGAACAAGGCCTTGATCTGTAATCTAACACAGTAGAGATAGTTATAGGAAGTAGAGAAAAGAGGAACAGTGTGTCTACGTAAGAGAATTCTGGGAAGAAGAGAACGGCTGGTCTGGGGTCAAAATGAAGGTTGCCATGACGCCTGAGTTTCCCAGCAAAATGCATGTCTTCCTGAGGGAGAGCAGAAAACAAAACAAAACAAATATGTGCAGTGGGAGATTGCTCACCCTGCTTCCTTTTCTCCGTTCTCACTGAAGAAGCAGCGAAGACAGGAAGACAGGTGAATAGAATAAGAAAAATACCCAACAGCACCTCTACAGGCTTTTCCCTCCATCTCCCTCCCTTGCTGAAAATGTTGTGGAAATAGGGCCATGAGGTTCCTTCCTTCTGAGGCAGTTCTGACAGACAGAGGGAGCTGTGTTGGGAAGGAGCCTGCAGCACATCCCCAGCCAGGATGAATTGGCTCTGTCCACTCTGAGTGCAGGAGGAAGGTCATGACAGCATATATGGGTTGATGCAGTCAGCTTTCTTTTTGCTGGCAGAAAGAACCCCACCAAAAGCAGCTCGTAGAGAAAGGGGTTTATTTTGGCTTACAGACTCCAGGGAAAGCAACAGGGAGTGTGTCAAACACTGGCAAGGGGGAGCTGGCTATAACACCCATAAGCCTTCCCCCCAACAACACATCTCCAACAAGGTTCTAATTCACCGATTGCCATCAGCTGGGTACCAAGCATTAAGAACACATAAGTTTATAAAGGACATCTAAATCAAACCACCACAGTCTGCCCCTGGCCCCCACAAACTGATAACCATACATGTAAAATGCAATGTACCCAGCCCAACTCAAAAAGTCCACATAGTTTTTATCAATCGCAATGGTGTTCAAACTGAGCCATAATACCAAAAAACACAAACAAAACAGAGTAATACAGAAATATTCACACTGCAAAAGATGGCATTGGACATAGCAAATACAGATTGAACCAATGCAAGATTTAAAACAAACAGGGCAAACATCAAACTCTAAGTCTGATAATTCTAACCAATGATGGTCTCTGGAGTTTCAATTCCACCCCTCCAGCTCGGCTACTCACAGTATGGGAAAACTTCATCCAGTGCTGGCAGTTCTCCTTGGCAGCCATCCATAGTCCTGGCATTTCACTGGGTCCCTACTGCAACCCATGGTTCATCCTTATAGCACCCTTGGGCCTCCATACAGGTAATCTAACAAGCCTGCTTCACACTGCCCATGGCCACTTCCAAAAAAACAAAACCAAGTTGCAAATCCAATGACCCTCTCTTCTTGCATTTGTTATACTCTATAGTACCAGGTGGGCCTCTAAATTGTTAATCCAGGGGGAAATAAAGCTGACTCTGAAGAGCAGAAAACCTCCTTCAGCATTCAGGGCCCTTACTTCAAAGAGTCCACATTCTTCCTGCTGTCCCAATGCAGATCACCTGGCCCAATCTCAGTGGTTGTAAATTCTCAAACAATTGCAGCTGAATGGGCAGCAGTTTCAGCCCAGAGATTTTATTTCTTCCTGTTCCATCTCCATCTGCTCACACCAGTCCATTTCTATGCAAAGCAACCCTGTACAAGTTCTCAGGACACAGGCAGGCATAATGCAGCAAGCCTCTCACACAAACTGCCTCCAGATCAGACCTAACAAAGTTCTTTCTCACCTTCATAAGCAAAACCTCACAGTCCACAGTTCTCACTGCATCCAGTTCTTTCTACTCTGACCAGAATGGTCCATGAAGCTGTACTTACAGCACTGCAAGGCGTCTCTCAGGACAAGGTTTCAAATCTTTCCACATTCCTCCTGCAGATCACTTCCAAAAGGCCACAGAATCGGGGTTCTAGTAGCAACAACCCCACTTCCCAGTACCAATTTGACTGTTGCTGAAGAAAAGAACCCAACCAAAAGCAAGCTGTTGTGAGGAAAGGGTTTGTTTTGGCCTACAGACTCTAGGGGAAGCTCCATGATGGCAGGGAAAATGGTGACATGAGCAGAGGGTGGACATCACCTCCTGGCTGCCATCAGGTAGGTGGACAACAGCAACAGTAGAGTGTGCCAAATGCTGGCAAGTGGAAGCTGACTTCAACACCCAATAAACCTGCCCTCAACAAAGTTGTGTGTGGCCACACACATCTGTAAGCCCAGTCTATGTGGGGTGAGACCAAAGAGTCATGGGGGTTCCCTGATGAACAGAAGCTCTGAGTTGAGGGAGAGACTCCATCTCAAAGAAAGAAGTACAAAGGTGAATGATTAGAGAAGGGCACCTGACATTCTCTGGCTTCCACATGCACACAGATGGGCACACACATCTGCACATGCATACAACCCAGTCACTCTCACCACACCAAATACCTACTACACACACACACACACACACACACACACACACACACACACACATACACAGAGTCAGTAACTTCCCAGGCCCATGGCCATACAAAAATGCTTTTGCTTCCTTCTCCAGGATCTCTCTCTCCATGTAGTGTCAGATTATATATGTCGAATGTTAAAAACATTCATTGAGAAACCGATAGAGAACTCATGCCCACGCTTGGGTACATCTTTTCCCTTTCCTTCATGACTTTCCTGAGGCAGTTTAGGGAAACAGCACCCCCCTCCAAAGTGAAAAGTAGAAAATGCCTCTGACTTGCAGTCTATACTTATCTCTGACATAACCTGTTTTTCCAGGAACAACCTGAGCCCTAACTTCAACCCCAACCTGAGCCCCGGCCAGGAGTGGGAGGTCTCCTTTACTAGAATTCAAATCTAATCCTGACATTGTAGTTGGTCCATGTTAAGACCCCAGAACTTCCAGAGCCAGTCTAGCCCAGACCTATCAGCTGTCTCTCTGGCTCACCTGAGATGGGAGACAGGACCTACCACCCGGGGTTTTATAAATGCTCTAGGAGAAGGAAAAAAGCTCTTGTTTTCTTCTTGTCTGGCCAGCTCAGATTTCTGAATCTCCAGGTTTTGGTAAGCCCCCTTCCCCCAGTCTCAGCCACTAGGCCAAGAGGGACCCCTTTTCTCCCACATGGCTTTCCCCCCCCCCTCATCTTCCTCATGGTGGGAGCTCTCTGTACTTTCTCCTCTTTCCTTCTCTTCAAATAATAAGGTCTCTCTGAACCTTCCCTTATGGTCTATGGATTTAATTCTTTAAATTCATAAGACAAGAATCCAGGGTACCTTAAATTTGTTGGTGCATTGACATATTGGCAAAGAACCCCCAAATTCCTGTTTCATTTCTTTGAGGAACTCATACCTACAATGGATGAATTAGGCAGGGTTCTTTAGAGGAACAGAAGAGAACGAATATCTATTATGATGGGGATTTATTGGATGAGCTTGTAAGACATGAGTCTGGCAGTTCAACACTAGTGGGCTTTCGGATGGAGAGTCAGAGAACCCAGTAGAGCTTCTCAGACCATGAGACTGGATACTCAGCAGGCTCGATCTGGCACCAAAGGCCTGGAGGATTCCAGAAAAACTGTCAGTCTTCAGTCCACATCTGGATGCTGAGGAAGCCGGGTTCCAATGTCTGCAAAGGACAATAGCAACAGCCTAGCTGATCATACCAGCAAGTAGAATGGGCAGCCAGGTCTAAGGCCCTGTGGTCTCCTGGAGCCTCCACCACCAGAAGGGCCATCCACTCTGGGGCAAAGTCTTCCTCCCTCCATGACCCTTCCTGTAAATGATTCCACAGACCCATGCAAGAGGCATGTTTATTGGTTAATTCCTAATTTGATTAAGTTAACAGAATTTAACTGCCATGCTTAGGTCGGTCTTAGTTTTTGTTGCTCTCTTATAGAAGTCTACTCCGTGGGGCTGAAGAAAGGGCTCAGTGGTTAAAAGCACTGTATAAGCATGAAGACAGGAGGGGCCTGGGATCACCTGGGCCCTGGCACCCACATAAAGAGCTGGTCAAGGCCAGTCACATCTGTAACCCTAGTCCTGTGGAGAGCAGAGAACAGAGTCGCTGAATTTCATGAAAACGACAAGCTCTGGAATCCGCGAGAGAATACATGTGGATGAGGGACGGAGGGGTTCACCTGACATTCTCCTCTGGCCACCAGATGTGTGCACAAGGATATATTCCTCTGCACGGACACCACACGAACACCACATCACACACCTCCAAGAAGCCTGCACCTATGTTCTCATCTGTGATTTTACCCTCTTCTTGAGTTCCTTTCTTAGTATCTTTAATAAAATCTCCAACTCTCTTTTATACTGGCTAGTACTGAAATTCTCTTCTGCATTAAAGCCACAAATCCTAGTTTTGCCTGAGTCCAGGTTCCTAAAAGATGAAGGGAATTCCTCAAGCTACTAAGAGTGACAGTGTGGAGCCGTCCCTCTGTCCCTTCACCAAGTGACACGGTGGGAAGTTTGGTCTCCCTCCCCAGAAGGAAGGTAAATTTCAGAATGAAAGGCTCCTAAATCCTTTTGTCCACAGGCCAGAGCCTGGCACTTAGAGGTTCCCAGCTGACACAGAGGAAATGAGAGGTGGTGTGTGTGTGTGGCTCATAGCAACCTCTAACACCTCCTCTTCTCCTTGGCAACAACATTCATACAGCACAAACTAACTTACCTAAGGATGCCAGCTGCCTCCCAGATCCCATCGAGGCTGGGCCTGCACTTTCAGGAGAGCAGTGTTCACCCGGGAGACTGTGGGAGATGGGTTTCAAACCCCTTTACAGGCTCCCTTTAGCTGCAGAACTTCTGGAGTGAGACTCAATGAAATGCCAGTGCAATCTCTCTCTTTCTAGCTCTGCAACTTTGCATAGGGCATTTAACCAGGACTCAACAACAGCTTCCTTATTGAGGCCTGGAGTCGTGAACATTCTAGACCACGCAGTCTCCATCAGGGCTATTCAGTTCTGCCCTTGCAGCAAGAAACCAGTGATTACCACATAGCAGCATGGGAAACAGCCCTTCCTGTCCATCAAGGCCCCAGAATAAAGATCCATTGGTGCCCTTGCTCACACTCTCCACCCTCCCAGGCTTCAGCTAAGCTTAGACAGGAATGCCACTGAGTCCTATGGTGGAAAGCATGAGGATACAGACACCTCCTGCCAGTGTCCACTGGCAGGCCTGGACACAGCCACCTTGGTCAGGCTGGCCCAAGGTGTTCTGATCTCTCCGACTTCTAGAGGTGGTGGGGCAGAGGCTGAAACTTTAGTCCTTTTCCAAGTTGGTTAAGAGGGACTGGGGATGTGCTCTTAGGCAAGGTCCTGGTTTCTATCTCCAGGATGCACAGTGCAGGGCTTGGGGAAGGAGGACAAGCTCGTTCCCCTGCTGGGTCCTCTGTCCAGGGACCTTCCAGGGCTCCCTTTAGCTGCAGAACTTCTGGAGTGAGACTCAATGGGATGCCAGCACAACCTCTCTCTCTCTCTAGCTCTGCAACTTTGCATAGGGCATTTAACCAGGACTCAACAACAGTTTCCTTTGGAGGCCTGGAGTCGTGAACTTTTTAGAGAACACAGTCTCAGTCAGGGCTATTCAGTTCTGCCCTTGCAGCAAGAAACCAGACACAGAGCATATGGCAGCTATGTCTGTGTGCCAATAAAACTTTATTTACACGCAGTCGCCACTGCTTCTCCTTGGGTCCCTCATAGTGTGTGGCTTTGCCTGCATTTATTAAAAGATGCTGCTGGGGAAATCCAAGCTAACTGAATGACTTCCTCACAGACAGTAGGCACAGGCAGCCACATCTGATGACCTTTGCAAGGCAGCTGTGTTTATAGCTGGTATCTGACATCATCTTTCCATGACTCAGTTTCCCTATCTATAAAATACGAACAGTAGTAACACCTTCACAGGAGCATAGAGAGGTATGACACACAAAAGTACTGAAAACTGAACAACAAATGTTTGCTGGGATTTTCTGTTGCTTAGTTGGACTGACAGCATCCCACCTCCCCCAGCAACACACACCCACAAAAACCCTGCCCAGAGAATCCTCAGCAGTTCCTGGGTGGGCACTGCCTCCCTCCACATCCGGGAGCCTGCAAGCCTCCTCCTGCGGTCATTGTTTATTGTAGTCTGGCTATTGTGTGGACCAGGGAGCTGGGGGAGGACTGAATGGGTACCAGCCTAGGAAGGAGGCACCTGATTAGGCTGCAAAGCACAATAGAGGCGCCCAGGACGAATGCAGCCCACTCCCCTTCCCTCATTTGCGCTGCTTTGCGCTTGACTTCCTCCCCTGCAGCCCCCATTTTGCCTTTTCCGATTTCTTTATTTCTGCTCATTCTCCCCCTCTCTAATGTGCTTAACAATTTGCCAGGCTCCCCCACCCCCCAATTTCCTCCCCCACGGTCCCCATTGTTTCCTGCACTTCTTCTCATGTGCCTAATAGTCTGGTTGTGCCTGCGTTTAATAAAAGATGCTGACAGCGAAATCCAGCTAACTGAATTACTTCCTCATTAAAAAGAGGGAAGATTCCAGGGCCCCTGCGTGGGGTGACCTCGGCTGCCTCCCCATCCTACCATCTGTGATCTGACAGCAGATGCCTTGGACCCCTCCCCCTTCATTGGTAGCCTGGGCCTTGCAGGGAGGGCTGGGAGGGGCTGTGGGCTTGTTGCAGGATAGGACTCTGCTCGGCCTCCCTAATTCTTTCCCTGGCATTCATTCCCATGCCAGTGGAGAGAAGAGACCAGAGGTGACTTGCCTAAGATCTCCCAAATCTCCAACTCTTCCTTATCCCCCGGGGGTGGGTGTCATTGGCTTTGGCTTGGGCAGGAAGCAGTCTAAATTTGGCTTCAGAGAAGTCTGCCTCCTGGCAAAGCTGTGAGGAGACATCCTTGGGTAGAAGGACAGAAGTCCAAGTCTACTAATTGCCATCTTTCGCCCCCACACACACCTTTGAAGGAGGAAGACAAATATTTGAGACTGTTCGTTGTTAGGGTCCAAGGTCGACCACCCCTCAGAAAGACAGAGGACACACACAATAATGCAAGTCACACAGTGAGGTTTATTTCCAGCTAGCTGGGGTCCAAGTATCTTCCCGGTGCAGTGGGTTTCAACATGGACCCTGAGCATAGGGCTTTAGGGTTTTTATACTTTCTTTTCTTTTAACAGCAAGCATGAGTGTTGCAGTCAGCATTCTAGTTGCTGCGCAGAAAGAACCCAAACAAAAGTGGCTTGTAGAGGAATGGGTTTATTTGGCTTATGGATTCGAGGGGAGACTCCATTCTGGCAGGGAAAATGATGGCATGAGCAGAGGGCTGGACATCACCTCTGCCACAGCACTGCAAACAGCGGCAGGAAGGTGTGCCAAATACTGGCAAGGGGAAGCTGGCTTATAACCCCCATAAACCCACCCCAACAATACAGCTCTAGTGAGGTTCTAATTCCCGAATTGCCATCAGCTGAGGATCGATCTATCAGAACACATTCATTTGTTTTGGGGGACACCTGTATCAAACCATGACAATGAGTTACACAGTAATTTTCCACAGCCCTTGGGGTTACCTATTCTGGCTCATTCCCATTGCCCATATCTTGGTCGTGGGGTGAGATGAATTCCAGGACCCACCCCTCAAGATAACCATTTGGTCTCTTGACGCAACCACCCGCAATCTCCCTTATCTTGTTGGGTAAGATTAGCCAGCTGCTGCCCTTATTCCTCACTTCAGTAATTCATTCCAGTAAGTTTACAGGCCCCCCAGGCCATCATGGCTGTTGTCAGGCTAAGTTACTATGTGCCTAACATCTATGTCTCCCTGCTGGGTCTCTCATGGCTGGTGGCTGGGACTTCCTCGCCTACCACAACTTTCCAAGACTTTCCATTCCTCATTAAGACAGTCCTGTCTTGTGCGATTTTGAGCACAATGGAGCCTCTTGGCCCAGATGGGCTGAACCAGAATGACTAAGGCTTTTGAGTTCCAGTTCATGTCGCACATCGAAGAATTAAGGAATGAGGACAAGGAGGTGAGGAGGGCAAAAGTAAACTTTATTAAGGAAAATTAAAGAGACTTTGGAGAGTGGAAGCTTTTCCCCCAAAAGAAGGGGCTGGCAGGGGGGGCAAGTGGTGTTGATGGGTTTGGGATTGTAAGGGTGAAAAAGTCCTGAAGTGTCAGGGCAAGTGTGCTTAGGAAGATTTCCACTGACATCCAAAGAAGAGCAGGAACAGGAGAAGGAAAAGTTATGCTATTTAGTTAGAACTCAGAAAATTGGGCCGACTGATCAGTGAGGGTCTGGGAGCAACTTCCTAGAGGGAGTGAATTATCTTATTAAGGTGATAACTATGTGTGATGGCTAAATTTTGTTGTCAACCTGACCTGTTAACAATCCACAATAATCTTGAGCGTTGTGTAGCAGATTTCCTCCAAATTGAAAAGAGAAAGGAGGCTCAGAGGATTCAGGAAGTCATGTTAGCTAGAAACAAACATCCCTTCCTGGGAGGAAAGTGCAGGAAGGAAATTCCAGAGACTCCATAAGTCAAGAAGTCTGTGAAAGGGTTGTAAGACCTCACCCTAAGGCAAAATAAAGGGGAAGGTGTAAGGTTTGAAAGTGACTGAGACCACTCTGAAAGGAAGGGAAATCTTTATTCAGGAAAAACACAAGCTGCCAAGCTATCTCAACAATGCAGAGGAAGCCACCTGGAATGGGCAGGGTTGGGGATTATAAAGGAGAAGAGAAGCTGGAGTCTGGAAGTCTGTCACCTAGGTTCCCAGGTGGGGGGCTCAAGTGGTAATGTCCCTCCAACCAGAGATACAGTGGGGGGTTGCAAGGCAGGGGTCTGGTTTTGAAGCTGACATGCTTCCTGAAACTTATCACACCAGTTCCGGAGTTTCCCTCAAGGGGGGCTGAGATTTGACTTAACAGAAGGAAATCTCTCTCCTTCTCTCCCCTCTTTGCTGGTGTGTGTGTGGTAGTCTCTCCCTCTCTCCCTCCACTCTCTCTCTCTCTCTCTCTCTCTCTCTCTCTCTCTCTCTCTCTCTTTCTCTCTCAACTCATCACACCAGTTTTGGAGTTTCCCTCAAGGGGGGCTGAGATTTGACATAACCGAAGGAAATCTCTCTCCTTCCCTCCCCTCTTTGCTGGTGTGTGTGTGTGTGTGGTGGTCTGTCTCTGTCTCTGTCTCTCTCTCTCTCCTTGGACCTGTGAAAGGAGGGCAGCCTCTTTTGCCTTTATGGAACATCCCCTGGATCTGTAATTTCAATAAATCCCTTCCTCCCATAACTGTAACTGTTTTTGGAGGTTCACCCCAGCAGTGTGTGGCTGATTACAACACTACACCACCCACCTCTTAAGCATGTCTATAGGTGAGTGATGGTCTCTGGACCAGGTCATCAACTGACAGGCTCCCACCACCAGAAGACTTTGTCACTGTGGTCAGGAGGAAGTGACTTTTCCCTTTCGGATGTTGCCAAGGAAACAGGAGGCGAGGTGTTTCCTTTGATGACTTCTAAGCCTAATATCTGTCTACCTCCAGCATTCCCTAATCAAAATGAAGATCCTACAATCAACAAGGAGATGGGTAGTGACACTACCCATCTAGCTACTTTAAGCTGACGTGAGGCATAGAGGGTTCTGGAACTGTATCTTCTGCGATCCCCACTTTAATTTTATAAGACAGGTAAGCATCTATGTTCTCTTGGGCCTGTGTCCCTAACTGACTCCCTGTAAAAGATTAGCTTTCTCCTAACCTCTATCAATCTTGTGTATCTTTCTGGTCACCCCCTCTTTCCATGGTGGGGAGCACAGAATGTGCTCAGGGCTAGGCAAGTGTGGAGGAGTGGAAATGGGGATCCTAAAAGCTAGCTGTATCCGGAGCCTTTAGACTCCTAGGCAGTAGAAGATTTACTTGTTCTTTCGAGTAAGAAAACACCTTAATGGCCCTGCAAAGAAACATGGAGACAATCGCTTTGCATTGGGAGTGAAAGGAGGTGTTGGAGAGGGTCTGGGAGTACATGGGAAGGGAAACTTTCCTGGAGGAAAGGAGGGAAAGTATAAATGAATAGATTTCAGGACTCTGTGCAGCATCCAAATATGACACCTTTGAGCACAAGGCTCCAGACACCTCCATTGAGTCATGGGACAAGCTGGTCAGGGGGGCGACCTGATATGTAACCACGTGTTCCATCTTGGAATGATGCTACTGGGAAAAACCCCTTGCTGAGGCTAGGGCTTCCTAAACCAATGCCACTTGCTAACAAGGCATTCTGTCTTTGTCTAACTGAGGCACTTTAGGGTGACTGGGTCCCCCAAAACTAAAATATAAGCAGTGATGCCCTTGGATTTGTCTTTGCCCTCTCCACTAAACTAGAGCTAACTCCTAATCTCTCTGCCTTACCCGATCTTCCACCTGAGCCCCTCTCTGGGGGTGGAATGGGTGGTATCCTGGCATTGTGGTTGGACAAGGTTAACTTCCTGGGCCAGCTGAGCCCTGAACAATCAGCTGTCTCTCTGGCTCATCCGAGGTAGGAGACAGGAACTTTCATCAAGAGTTTTAAATATGCCAGGAGGAGGTACATTGATCTCTCTCCTCTCTTCTTGGCTGGTAAGCATAGACTCCTGAATCTCCAGGCTTGGGTGACCCCTCCCAACCTCATCTCACAATGAGACGAGGGGAGAAAGCCCCTGATCCCCTACTCCCACACGGGTTGTTCTCTGTACTCTTTCCTTCTCTTAAGAAGATGTTTCTTCCAGGTCTACCACGTGGGCTCTCAGACCATTTGGGGGTTCCTGTTCCCCTTTCCTTGGACCCCAGACTCTCCTTTCCCTCTCCTGACTTCTGAATAAATATAATAGTTTAATCATTATACTTCTCTGTCTAAGTTGACAATTCTTTGGTTAATTAAAAGAACTTGGGGTTTGAGGTTCAAGAACTCTTCCCTCAACCCCTGTACCCCATTTCATAACTGGTTAGTAAAGTGGTCCAAGCCTACAGCTCTTAGCTTCCCCATGGCCCCGTGGGTTTCTTATAATACTGTGTACTCTTTGATGGATGCTGTTTGCACCACAGTGTATGACAGGGCTTTGTAGTGGCCTCATTTTGGAGGTCAGGTGGGTGATTTTTCCTGAGGAACCCAAGCACAAGGGATACATCCCAACTGGCCAGAAAACTCAAATTCACGATGTAACCAAGGATGACTTTGAACTCCTGATCCTCCTCCCTCTCAACTCTAAGTGCTGGGATTATAAGCATGAGCCATCATGCCCACCCCGCTCCCAAGGTTCTTGTGCTGGAAGCTTGGTCCTCAGGGTGATCATGCTAAGAGGTGAGTGGGGTTTTAAGAGGTGGAGGCAAGTGGGAATTATTAGGTCATTGAAGGCGTTGCCCTAGAAAGGAAATGATGGCTTGAAATAGCTCCTGTAGGAGAATGAACCTGACATTGTGAATCACTCTGGCTTCCTGTCTGGTCACATGGTCTTGATTCAGAGCAAGGTGGGTAGTTGGGAACACAGGCCCAAAAGAACATAAATGTCACCTGCCCAGGTGAGACTAGAACTGACACATCAAGACGGCCATCAGGGACCACACTTTTGGTTCTCTCTACTCCCTGGTTCTTCCAGCCTCTTCTGAGTATGCGCTCTTCTCTCTGGACCACCAGCCTAGCAAGGTCCCTAAGTACATTTAAGCTGAACCAATAAAACTCATCCCAAACCAATGCCCAATTTTCATATATGTAAATAGTCCATAAAACCCCCAGAATTCCAGCTGGTCAGTCATTTTCCCAGGACCTCTCTTCACCACAGGGAACTTTCCTTTTCTTTCTTTTCCCTTCTTTTCCTTTCACTTTCAATAAAACTTCACTTGCAAACCAAGACTAGTGTCTCATACCTTTAATTCCAGTTCTTGGGAGGCAAAGGAAGGAGGATTGGTGTGAGTTAGAGGCCAGCCTGGGCTATAGAGTGAGTTCTAGGTTATCCTGGGCTAAAGAGGGACCTTGCCTCAACACACACGTGCATATAAAACACAACAAAACTTTGCTTGCTTACCCTTCTCTGGGTCCATGGGTTACTTAGGGGGTTGCAGCGCGCATCAACTCCCTGTTCACCCACAGGGGCTGGGTGAGCAGCGGCTTAGAACAGCTGTGAGCCGAACGAGAGATGAGACTCTCGGGAGAACACGGCGGTGGGCAGTTCTCATTTTATTGGATAGATAGCAGTTGCTTATATAGAGAAAAGTCAGAGGTAGAAGCATAGGAAGCAAGATCTGTGAGAGAATGGTGATGTCAGCAGAGGAAATGAAACCTTATTGTTTAGGTTTGGTATTTGCAGTTCGATTAAGTTAGGCTTTGAACTGCTTGCTTGCTTATCTCAGGGGACAGCTGTGGCCTGCCTAGGGGCTGGAGTTTTCAGGATTGCTAAGATTTACAGGGGCCCTTGGACTTTGCCTCAACTTCCTTATCAGAAGGAGACTATCCCAGAAGCCTGCCAGACTCAGCAGAACCCTACTTCCTCCATGCCCCATTAGCAGGGTACCACACCCTTCTTCACAGTCCTCATTCATCACTAACACACTCAGGAGACAAACTCAACCCTGAAAAGTAGTAACGGTCTTCCCCACTAGCACCTGTTCCTGGAACTTGGATGCCGTCTGCTGTGAGGTCCTCACCTGAGCCGAACAGATGCCGGTACCAGGCCTTTGAATCTCAGAACTGTGAGCTTAAGTCAACCTCTTTGCTTTGCAAGGCATTCAGTCGTGGGTGTTTTATGATAGCCATGGAAAGTGGACCAGTACAAGATGCAAGTGAGTCAGGAGAGCATGCTCCCATGCCCTGCATCTCCGTCTCTTCCTGAGATTTCCACCTGCCAACTGCAATATTGAAACAAAAAGACAGCAAATGCCCAGAGAATGAATTAAGACCCATAGCTTTGGGTTTTTAATGAGGTTGCCTGTCTAAAAGGCACAGCATGATGGATTCAGGAAAATTTGGGACTCATATGACGAAGAGTTAATAGCCATAATACATAAAGACCTGCCATATTAAATAAGAAAGCAATCACAAGCTGATGGGGAAAATAGTGAAATTATGTAAACAGGCAATTCACCAAGAAAGACATGTAAATTACCAATAAATATCTAAAACAACTTCAATCTCACTCATAATAAAAATAATTTAACATAACAGATGATGTGCTTCCCCAACAAATTGGCAAAAACTTTACAAGATTGATACTAGCTAGGGTGTGAAGGGGGACAGTCATCCTTATGGCATCTTTATTTGTGTGTGTGTGTGTGTGTGTATGTGTGTGGTGTGTGTACATGCTTGTATGTGTGTGGGTACATGTGTGGGTGAGGATGCACATATACATGTATTCAGAGGTCAACAGCTGAGGTCTTCAGTCATTCTGCACCTTATTCTGGTCTTTGAATGAACCTGGAGATTACCAATTTGGCTAGGCTAGCCAGCCACTGAGCCACGGGGGAATCCCTGTCTGTGGTGATTTGATCCATGGGTCCCCCATCAACTTATGTGTTCCAAATGTTTGATCCCCAGCTGGTGGCATTGTTGGTATTGGAACCTTGTTGGAGGTGCATTGTTGGGGGCGGACTTATAAGGGTGATAGCCAGCTGCCCTTTGCCAGTGTTTGGCACACTCTCCTGCTGCTGTTGTTCACCTGATATTGGCCAGGAGGTGATGTCTGCTCATGTCATCAGTTTCCCTGCCATCATGGACTGGAGGGGACTCAAGTCTATAAGCCAAAATAAACCCTTTCCTTCCACAAGCTGCTTCTGGTGGTTTGTTGCAGCAAAGAGAAGCTGACTGCAACAGCGCCTCTTCCTCCTCAGAACCTGGACTACAGGCAGGTGCAAAGCTGCTATGTCTAGCATTTCATGCGAGTACTGGGGATTGAACTCGTCAGTGGGGGCGGACGGCGGAACTGAAGGTGTCCACCTCACTGCTTGGGTGGCAAACACTTTACCCACGGAGCCATCTCCCCCATCCACTCTTTTGAGAGAATAATTTGGCAGGATAAATCAAAAATGACTGAGCGGTTCCATCTTTAAGTATACATCCCTCAGCCACCTCACCATAACTGATGCAAAGAGACATTCGTTTCAGTTGTACTGACAAGATTTGGGCCTTTGTAGACATCTATCAGGGATGTAGCTCAATTGTAGAATTCCCTGCCCTGGATCTAACCCAGCTCTTCACAAGAGTGAGATGGACCTGTGGGAGGGCCTTCAGGAAAGAGAATCAGCTCATAATTCCCTTTGTGTAAAGTAAACCATCCCTAGATTAGGGAGTGTGCGCATGGAAAACTGAGGGAACACACACCCAAGTGTTACCTTTAGGGAATGAAATCAGAATGAGGACAGGTGGGGTGGGTGGGAATGGAGTATACGGTGAAGTAGAATGTTTAACTTTTAGACTCTTATTGTTAAAATGAACGTGTCATATATGCAATTTAATGACAACCAGTAAGATGTGATTTATGGGGGAATAAGTAGAATTTAACAGGGTTGTAGTAATTCTCAGTGTCTAAGTTGGTTTCACTGGGTCTTCATAGAATAGCTCCAGGCCCATTTCATAAATGAACATGAAAGATGTTGGGGGACTTCCCAGGTCGGCCACATTTAGAGTCTAGCCTGGCTTCCTCCAGGCTGCTCTCCAGGATGGCACTTAGCATCTAGATGAGGGAGATGTTCCAGCTAGCTACTGCTGTGTACCAAGCATCCCGACTCTTAGTGACTGATTTCTGCTGGGTCTGCAGGCTGACTGGGTGGGGCACTGATGATCTTGGTTGACCTCAGCTGGGCTTGCTAAGGATTCTGTGATCAACTGGCCACTTGGCTGGTCCTGCATGACCTGAGCTGTGACAGTGTGACCCTGCTTTGTATGTATGCCTCTTGCATTCCTCCAGCAAGCTAGACTGGGCATGCTGCCGTAACACAAGCAGGTATGCATGGGGAAATGCATGTGTGCACAAGGAGATACACACAGTGCTTTTGCAAACTCTTCTCAAGTCAAGGTTGGGACTGTCCCCAAGGTCATGGTAAATCACGACCAATCTGAGACTCCTGGGGAGTGTAGGAAGTCATTACTGAGGACCTCAATACAGGGGGGGGGGCATTTATAAGACCACTGATGCAGTCAATTTACCATGCAGATCATCTCAGAACCATCGTCAGTGGGGGCGGACGGTGGAACTGAAGGTGTCCATATGAGGCTCAGAAGTCTGGCTGAGGGCAGTCTGTCACTGGTCACTGGAGCTCCTCCCCAGCAGGCTCACACTGTGGATGAAGAAGACAGTGTCTAGCTGTGATTAGTTGGAGAGTAGCTATCAGGAAATCCAAGATGAGCCCAAGGAGCCAAGAAGGCAGGGAAGGAAGCAGAAGTGAAGAGGAGGGTAGAGTTAAGTACCCACTGAAATGACCCCCAAAAGTTTGAGGGTGATTTGTACTAAGGCACTCATCAAACAACAGGGCTCTGGTCTCCTCATGCCTTCCCACTTCCCACCTTACACAACCCTCACCGCATCTCCCCATCTGCTCTGGCTGGAAAGAATATTGAGCATTAATCTTCCAGAAACTTGTGTGTGTGTGTGTGTGTGTGTGTGTGTGTGTGTGTGTGTGTACACACTTATTTATGTGTGTAGGTGATCATGTGTGGAGAACACAACAGAAGGCATCTCTGGTGTCCTTCTTCCTCAGGTGATGTCCACCTTTGTTGAGACAGGGTCTCACTTGCCTGGGGCTAGACAAGTAGACTAGACTGGTTAGCCAGAAAGTTCCAGGGATCCTCCTGTCTCCACCTCCCCAGCACGGAGATGACACCACCACATGCAGCCTTTCTCTTTCTATACTTTTTTGTTTCACATGGGTTCTAGGGAATAGAAACTGATGCTTGCCTAGCTTCCATTTTTAAAAAGCTTTGCCCCCAGGTAGCTACAAGTCCACTTCCTGCTCAGAGAACAGGGAAAGGGTTACCTGAGCTTCTGTCCCATTGCTGCCTCCCCCTGGCCCTGGCTGGCCCCTGCCCTGACCTGAGCTCCCCCAGATTCCCCTCGGTGCTCACTTCAGCCTTGTCTGTGGGGACTGAGCTGGAGTGATGGATTCCACAGCTTCCTGCGTTCAGGAAATATTGCCACTCACTTCCCATTTATCCTGCCCCTCATCACACGGGGAGATGAGGCCGAGGCGGGCTCCTGGCCATCTATTATCCGTGTGCACTGGAGAAGGAGGACAGGATCGCCCAGGAGTGCCGGGAAGTAGGCTAGGGCTGGGGAGACAGTGTTTGTTCAATAAGCCACCAATATTTATTGTGAGTCTCTTGTGCACCTAGAGCTGCAGAGAAATGGGGACTTGGGGACTGAGGGACACTCCACTCGTCCCAGTCTTGAGCAGAAAGCAGACATATAGAGTATATTTGCTTTTAGAACCTGGAGCCTCGTCCACCATCCTTGGAAGTCCAAATCACACAAGCGTGCAGGGCAATTTGACATCAGGTATAAAATGGTCTGTGAATCCGGGTGGCAGTGCTCACCTGCAATCCCAGAGGTAGAGGCAGGAGAATTGCTTTGAATATAAAGTCAGACTGGTCTTTATGGTCAGTTCTATGCCAGCCAGGGCTATAAAGTATGACGGTATTCAAAACTCAAAAAGTCCATGGAGGCCAGGTGTGATGGCACTTACCTGTAATTCCAGCACTTGGGAAGCTGAGGCAGAAAGATGGAGAGTTCAAGGCCAGGCTGGGTCACATGGTGAGACTGTATCTCAAAAAAAAAAAACAGTTAAAAAAATGGATCATAAGAATATCTTTCATTTACCAGTTCCACTGAAAATTAGACCCCTATGTCTGGAGCTGGGCTATGGGTCAGCAGGAAAATGCTTTGCCATAGGAACATGAGAAAGTTTGGATCTCCAGCACTCATGGGAAAAAATGGCAGGGGGCTGGAGAGATGGCTCAGCTATTAAGGTGCTTGTCTGCAAAGCCTCAGGATCTGGGGTTGATTCCCCAGTACCCACATAAAGCCAGATGCACAAAGTGGTGCATGTGTCTGGGGTTCATTTGCAGTGGCTGGAGGCCCTAGCGTGTTCTCTCTCTCTCTAAATAAATAAATAAATTAATTAATTAATTAATTAATTTAATGACAGGTATGGTGGCACACGATTATAATCCCAATCTGGAGGGGTGGACACAGGAGAACACTTGACATTTACATATGAAAGCCTGAGATTACTTGAGTTGAATTCTCCAAGACCCATGTAAAAAACTGGGCATAGCTATGCCTACCTGCAACTCCAGTCCTTTGGTGGTGGGGGGCAGAGACAGGAATTACAGAGGCTTGTTTCCCCAAACCAGTAGACCCTGGTTCAAAGAAGAGACTCTACCAACAAGAAATAGGTACATGAACAGCAGAGGAGGACCTTGGTGTTCTCTCTCTACATCTGCACACATGCTCCGGGTACACATATGTACACACACATGCATATGCTCACACATACCATAATCTCACACATACACAGGTGCACCATCACCCACACCTACATGTGTGTTCACACTGAAACGTGCACACACACATATATATTCATCACACACACACACACTCACACAGAAGAATATATATTTATTTCAGTCCAGGAACACACATCAAGAAGTAACATCCGGGCATCACTGACTTAGAAAGGCAGTCACTTAAGAGCTGGAAAGATTGCTTAGTGGTTAAAGGCATTTGCTTGCAAAGCCTGATGGTCCAGGTTCAAATACCCAGTACTCACTTAAAACCAGATGCACCAAGTGTCAAATATTGTTGATTTGCAGTGGCAAGAGACTCTGGTACACCCGTATTCTCTCTCTTTCTCTCTCTGCTTGCAAATAAATAGTAAATAAAATAATTTTAGAAATCATTTAAAATATTTCTATTCAAATGCATCCCCAACAAGGCAGTTTTAGTGGCAAGAATGGGGGCCCTCGGCACTGGGAAGTGGTCCTTCTGACCACTGCTAGTATGGGGTACCTGGGCTGCCTGGGCACAGTTGGGCTCATCCCTTCCTACGTAAGAGAAGCTCTTCTCCATTGCTGGCTGCAGACACCAGTGACAAAATCCCTCAAAATTATGCCTTCCAGGAATTCCAAACACCCCGACAGCAAGGCACGATAGCACAGAGCTTAGGAGTCACCTGTCTGAGGCATGGCCTCTTTCAGCACCTGTGGGTAGAGTGCTAAAAGTACAGACCAGGATGACAATGAGAGATCAGGTGACGACCAAGGACTTCCTCAGAAAACCCAAGGGATCCTGGAAAGGTGAAAGGAGACTTCAACAGGCAGAAAGGGGAGGAAACATGGCCAGCAATGGAGGCTCTGGAGGATGGTGTGAACATTGGAACCAAAGTCCTTAGAGTCAAAGCTTGGACACCAAGACACCCACAAAGCTAAACTTTCCTCCTGACCCCCTTTTGCAAATTCAAGAATAATGGTGAAAAGCAGAATGTGGTTTATTTCATGTGGCCACATTGAAACAGAAGAAGGGCCAGTGAGCCCAAGTCCTAGGTCAGGGTCATAAAAGGACTGGAGCGAGGAGAAAGAGGTATGGGTCATTTAGCTGTCCTGGTCAGTGTGGGTTCTGCTAGGAGGCCTGAAGTTCATTTCACCAGCACCACTGGAGGAGATAGATCTGCTCTCTACAACAAGGCCACTTCCGTTTCAGGGTTCAGGCCTGGCTTTGTGGATAATTACCCTCCTCTGGGCAGGGGTCTATCCTCCGGGGTTTTGGTCTTCCTTGAGTGCAAGGTGTCTGCAGGTATTGGACAGTGACCTATCTCTGTGCCTTTGACCAAAGTCAAGGAGACAGACTGAATTACGAAGACAAGGATGTCAGGCCCACCCTGTGGGTCTGTATTAGTTACTTTCTCACTGGTGTAACTGAACACATGAAACAATTTAAGGGTTTATTTGGGATTACAGTTCAAGGGTGACCATCATGACAGGGAAGGCCTATGACATCGCCGGTGACATTCAGTCCACAGTGAGGAAGCAGTAAGTGATCACTTTGTGTGGCTCAGCTCGTTTTCTCCTTCTCATTGAGTCTGGGCTCCTGGCCCATGGGCAGGTGCTGCTCTCAGTGAGGGTAGGTCTTCCTACCTCAATTAGCCTAATCTAGAAAATTCCTCAGCGACACACCTGGAGATTTGTCTCCTACGTGATTCTAGATCCGATTAAGGTGACCATAAAGATTAACCATCAAAGCGGACAAGTGATGGAATCAATGGTTTTTAACAAAAGCAGCTTCTAAGTGCCTATGTCAGTGTCACGCAAAGCAGCAACAGGGAGTCTTGAACTTGAGTGATGTTCAGCTTCTGCAGAGCCAGGTGTGTCTCCAGAGGTTCCCAAGTGCCTTGGAGGACAGGTGGAGACAGCCTCTCAGCTCGGGGTTGATGGAGTGTCAGGTGCACAGTTACCATGTTCACGGTGCTGTGGGGGAAAGTCCTGCGCTCACTCGCCTCCTCTCATTTGCATGTGTAAATGCCTGTGTGTATATATATTGCTTATTAGTGTCAGCGGAATTTGCATTTTAAGTGGATTGGTTTTGTTCTTTAAAGCCCTGGACTCGAAAGGAATTTTCCAACTTTAATGTTACTGCTCCTCGTGTTATAAACAACTGTTCTCTTCCCAAGAGGCTGATGAGAGGTGGAGAGATGCAGGGCTGGGAGGGAGGAGAGGGACACTGATCTGGGTGTCCAGACAGCAGTGACCCAAGGTGACCTTGGGCGGGCAACAATTCCCTCCTACTCTGGACGACTGATCTACATTATCTTCTGTGCTCACCTCACCAGAGTGACTTGGATATGGAGTCACAGGGAGATCAATATCACAGCAGTGAGAAAAGTGTTCAGCTCTGAAGCCATCGGCCTCATGAGATTCCCAGGATCCAGTGGGCTTGGTCCCTGCCACCGGCAAGCATGTGCTATTTATCTGCCCTCCCTCCACCCAGGTGCAGAATGTGGTACGTCGTCTCCCCAACTCCCAACACAAGGTCAGAGATCCAGCCAGACATGGAACTGCATGGAAGACACCCCCAGAACTGCAGTGTCCATGTGTTCTGTGTACGGTCTCATCACTCAGGACTTTTTCTTTTTTAAGCTTCTGATTGACAACCTCTATACATATATCAATGCAACCTTATCGTAACCCCTCCCGCCACCTTCCCGGTCCCTCCTCTCGTGTCCTTCCTCCAGGGAACCCCTTCTTCTTCAACTGGTCCCTCTTTCATTCCTGATATCATGATTGTTTTTGCCCTCACATTATGCTGGTCTTGTGGAGACAGCACAGCCACTGGGTGTCTGGAAGACAGCAATCCAAAGTGTCCCTCTCCAGTCGTTCGCTCTTACATTCTTTCCATCACCTCTTCCATAATGATCCCTCAGGCCTTTCTCTACACTTACCACCGAATTCCCACTGTCTGCCCTCAGGATGGCTTAGTGTTCCTCTTTTTTCCTCGATGGGGGGAATCAGACACCCCATCTAAGGAAGGCGGTGGGACTCTAGACTTCAGCCGTTTTGTCCTTTGCGGTGCTGGCATTCAATCCCAGAGTCTCACGCTTGCTAGGCAGGCATCTGCCCCTGAGCCACATCACAAGCTTAGACATTAGCTTGCTGTCCTTTCGATCCTGAATGTCAGAGTGGAGTGTCAGCTTGCTTCCCAACCTATCTCTCAGCCTGAGTCCCCAGCCCCACCCGTTGATTTAATGACCAGAAACCCGGCTCCCTGGATGGACCAAGGGTCTGTCACCCTGGTCGACACAGAGACGCTTTTCAGAATAGACACTAGTCGTAAAATTTATTCAGTCAGGGTTTGTCTTGTCCTAACGTGTCCCCGGGAAACAAGGAATCATGGTGGCACTCAGAAGGAAGGAGAGGAAGCAGGGGACAGTTAGCTCTGCTGCTCGGTGTCTGAAGGGTGTAATCATGGAAGGAGAAAGAATAGTGTCTTTCACACCAAAGGCTTCCAGATAACTGGTGTGGCTTCCCCACCTGTGAGACACAGAGAATAACTGATGCCCCCTCTAAGAGTGGGCATAACACGTGACTTTCTCTTAAAAAGCAGGAAAGAGAGTGGTTCAGCCACACAAGTGGCATCAGCTGTATTCCCAGCCCCTCAGGAGGCAGCGTGAGGCAGGAGGACCAGACGTGTAAGGGCTATGGAATGGGTTCAAGGTTAGTCTGGGCAACGCAGTGGGATCTTGTCTCAGAATAAGAAGTTTTTGTTTTCTTTTATTTAAGAAGGCTGGGGATATAGTTTAGTGGTAGAGGGCTTTGCATGAGGTCCCAGTTTAATCCCCAATACCAAAACAAAACACGAAAAACAAACAATCAAAAAAGACAATTCAGAGAGTGATTTTGCAATGGAGACACCAACCCTTCCTGTTATGTGCCCTTGGTGTATAGCATGTCCTTCGCTTTTGCTCTCCCAAGTTTATCACCCCTAGAAAATCATAAGGAAATAAAATAAGGTGGGGAGGTAACTCATGGGGAAAGTACTTCACACATGAGCTTGAGGACCTGAGTTCAGATCCCCAGCACCCACATCAAATGCTGGGCATGGTGTGTACCAGTACTCCCAGCATTGGGGAGGCAGACAGGAAGTGCTCCTGGGGATGAGGAAGTGCTCCCAGTGATGGGGAGGCAGACAGAGAATCTCTGGGACTCACAGACTGGCCAGTTTGTTGAATCTATGAACTCTAGGTTTAGTGAGAGACTGCCCCAAAGAACGAGGCTGAGAGCAATAGAGAAACTCCACATTGATCTCTGGCTTCTACATGTATGCACACATGTGCACGTGCACCCACATCCATGCAAACCACACATACATACAAGGAAAAAGAAATTGGGCAAATCTCAACTGAGGAACATTCTACGAAACACTGCCTAGTGTCTGCAATATTGTCAAGGTCATCGTAACTGAGAAAAGGTCAGTCTAGAAACATGGAAGACTTAGGGAGGAGACACAGTTACTAAGCACATCGTGGTGTCCTGCATGGGTCCAAAAGAGACATTAAGGCAAGAACACAGATATCTGAGTCAAGTGTGGACAATAATTAATAATGACGTATTATTGGCTCATTAATTGTGACAAATTCACCCTCCTAACTGAGATGTGGCTGGTGGAGGACGTGTGAGGGTTAAGGGAACTCTCTCTGTGTAGATGACACAATATCCTGTAAAACTGAAATTTTTCTAAAAGAAAACATTGATGAAAAAATAAGTGATAGGTCCTGGCAAATGAGCTAAGCAAAGTATCTGCATTGCTTGAGGTTCTCTGTACATCATTACAATCATCAGATTGGCATGCTGAGCAGCTTCTTTAAGAAGCCTGTCAACATACCCATGTGGCCCATGAGAAATCTGTTTTGGTCAATGAAATGCCATTTGTAAGAGAAATTCACTTAGATTTTCCACCAAGGACTTCCCACCTTTATGTGTGTGTGTAGATGTGAGTAGAAACCAGCCTGCTGGAGCACCTAGGTTCCTCTCACCATCATTGTTACACATGTGCACGTGGGTGCACATGCATGTGCATGTGTGTGTACACATACATACTGAGGCCAGAGGTCAATGTCTGCTGTCTCCTTCCATCGCTCTCCGCCTTACACATTCAGACAGGATCTGTCACTTGAACCCAGAGCTCACAGATCCAGGTTGTCTAGCTAGACAACTTACACTGGGGTTCCCCTGTCTCCACCTCCCAAGCTCAGGGTAATGCCCACCCAGCATTCATGTGGGTTCTAGAAATCCAAACTCAGGTCCCAGCACTTGCATGGTAAGTGCATTACTGACTGAGCTATCTGCCCAGACCCCAGATCTCTTACAATCCGTAGTGTGAGCATACACAGTTTGCCTGCCTCCACTAAGCCTTGGGACCCCACCTGCTGTCAAAAAGCATGAAGTAGCACCCCCTCCATCAGAGGGTAAGAGAGCGCTACAAAGCACAGGATAAATTTGCTGTTCTTGCAGAAGTGATTCCCTATTCAGGAGCCAGAGATACGGGGGCTCCTGTTAGCTCCGGTGTGGACTGTTTGTCTGCCTTGAGCCCCTGTGCTAATATAAGGACCAGGTGTGTCTCTTGTACACCACAGGTGCTCCATGCATTACTGGTTCTTCAGTCACAAATCTTATTCCTTTTTTAAAATTAATATCTTTATTATAAATAAGTGTATACATTGTGTGAGCAACTCTTGGGAAGGCGTCCCCGTTTCCCTCCTCTCTGTCCCCGACCCTCTGGGGTCCTTCCTCGGTGCTCATACTGGATCTGTCCATAGGTAGGGGGTTATGAACTGTTCCAGAGGGAGCCACTTTTTTCTCTCCCCCACTTTGTGTATTGTTGCTGAGGGGGGGGGCGATGTCTCTGGATATTCTTCCCCCACCTTGGCTCTTACATTCTTTCCACCCCCTCTTCCACTCAGTTCCATGTCATGGTGGGTGAGTTTTAAGTCTGCTTTATTGTTGAGATCTCAAGTATCTCTGGACCTTTGTCCTGGGTTGTGTTGGGTATCATTGATGTCTGTCTCCATTGACCTTTCATGGGTTATCAGACTTGCTGTGGTGATTGGTCTTCTGTTTGTCTCGTCACTTTCTCATAGGTTTCATTTGAGCCCCACACTTCTTACTCCTGACATCATTACCATTGGCTCCTATGTCTTCAGTAACAATCCTCGACCCTACATCCACATCCTGTTAGAAGCAAACACTAAATGTGGATGACTTACAGACCACGAAACAACAAATACACGTGGCCAGCTTCATCTGGCACGTGACAGAGAGGAGCAGAGTCTTCCCACCCAGCCGCTGTCCTGACACTTCACTCCTGAGCTTAGAGCTGGATGGTCGGGAGAAGCGTGTGTAGCTGCTATATTAGCCTCACACCATAGAAGACTAACACAAGCACATGCATTCCAACAGCCCAGTGAACTTGATGCTGCGACTGACTTTCCTTTTTTAAAAAGTATTTTATTTATTTGGGGGAGAGAGGGAGAGATAGGAGAATGGGGCACTCAAGGGCCTGTTGCTGCTGCAAACAAACTCCAGATGCATGTACCACCTTGCACATCTGGCTTTATGTGGGTACTGGGGAATCGAACCTGGGTCCTCAGGCCTTATAGGAGAGCGCCTTAGCTTTTGAGCCATCTCTCCAGCCCCTCACTTCCTTTTGAGCAACTGAAATTATAGGGAGAAGTAGAGAAAACAGATACCTCTTTTGAAATGCCTGGATGGTACAAGAGGAAGGAATCCACAGAGCGTTCAAATAAACCAAAGCAGAAAGCACCAAGCACAATCCTGACCCTGATCATTTCCGCTGGAACTTCGACATGAGGGCTTCTATGTTGACACTTGTCTCAGTCAGGGGAGATGGGAGAAAGTAATGAGTCTAACAGACCCGCAGACAACCTGAGCAGTGTTCATCTCACAGGATGAGGAAGAGGAACTTACTTGTCTTGTTCGATCTTGGCACTGGATGGAGTGGGGGAAAAATACTCACTTGAGACTTGGTAACCATTAGCTAATCTTCATGTGGATTTCCTGTCATAATTCTAGCTGCCTGTAGTCCAAAAGACCTCAAGAGGAAAATTAAATTTAAAGTTATCCTAGCTTGATGGAGCATGGCAGAAGCCAACCTAAGTGCCCTTTGAGAAACTCGACTTCTGCACATTTCATAGAAGATTTTTCTAAAGTGCCAAGGAATAGAGCAGCTCAAAGACAAAGATCCCTAGAAACCATCTTGTCAGGACTCTAGGAAGAGAAAATTTAAAAAGGAAGTGGTGAGGATGAGAGACCAGGCATGTATCTAATCAAAATTCCAGGCAGTGGTAGGGACAATATGGAGAACTGAAGTGTAGAAAGAAAATAATAGCCCAGGATTTAGAAAAATATTTTTGCAAAGCATCCATTTCTCTCTTCAGGAAGGTTCTCTGCTTGGCATTTCTTGATGCTCTTTCTGGATGTCTTGAAAAGAAATGTTCAGAATTTCTACTTCTTCTTAGTTTATAGAAAGTTGACAAATAAAGTTGCTCTCATCCCAACAACAAGAAAAAGTTGGGCAAGAGACTGAATTATAACTTTTCTGGAACTCGTCACAAGATAACTCAACAGCCTTGAACTCCAGTGGGTTCACCCTTCCCAGGAGAGCAAAGAGTCTTGAATGCCCTACCTTGTTGAAACCCCAGTCATAAGGAGAACCCAAAGAAATTTTAAAGAATCCTGAAGCTGGGTGTGAGGGCGATCTGGCTGTGACATCTGTCACCCCATTAATCACCAGGGTTGGCTTGGCTAATCTATTTGGCTAAGCAGGTGTCTCCTTCCTCCTTCGCAGCTGCATGTGTGTTCCTCCCAAAACTGTACCCTCGGTCGAAGAGTTCCCTGAATACAGGAAGGTCCACTCTTTGATCAAGGGTATATGAGTAGCTGTGGCCCCCTGCGAGAACCTTCAAAGAAGCTCTCGAGAATCCTGAAGTCCAAGGGCAGGGTAACCCTTCAGTCTGATATAGCTGGAAGCTTTAGATCAACAGGGCTTCCCTTTCACTCACAGTTTTGAGAAAGTCTCCATCACCTGCAATCAGGTGTGTTCTGCCCAGACAAAAAGTGACCCACAATAGTCATGTTTTGGGTTTTGACTGAGTTTATTAGGGATATGGTCAGCAAAAGTCAGTGAAAAAAAATGACATGCAGCAGATAAATAACAGAACATTGGCCAGTGTGTGTTGCAACTACCTTTCTGTTGCTGGCTAGAACACCCAATCAAAATCAGCTGATAGGAGGAAAGGGTTTATTGTGACTTACAGTCTTGAGGGGAAGCTCCATGATGGCAGGGGAGAGCATGGCATGAGCAGAGGCTGGACATCACCTCTGCCATAGCAGGTGGACAACAGCAGCAGGAGAGTGAGCCATCTAACATGGGCAAGCAAGGGCCTAATAAATCTCAAGGTCCACCCCCAGCAACACACCTCTGCCAGCATGGCTCCTCCTCCCTAACTGCCACAAGCTAGGGAGCAAGAATTCAAAACACATAATTTTATGGAGGATATCTGATGCAAATCGCCGCAGGGCATTGACCAACATCCAGCAGAAATGACTGGGGAAGCCCTGTGTAATAGTCAGCTGGGGTTATTGGAGGGGGTCTTGGGCAGAGGTCCTCTGCTCAGGTCAAGCTCCCAATTGGCAGTTTTCATCACAGGAATTTTTTAAATAAGTATCTCTACTTATTTATAAGGAGAGAGAGAGAGAGAGAGAGAGAGAGAGAGAGAGAGAGAATGGGCATGCCAGGTCCTATAACCACTGCAAATGAACTCCAGATGCATGCACCACTTTGCACATCTGGGTTATGTGGGTACTGGGGAATCAAACCTGGGTCTTTAGGCTTTGCAGGCAAGTTCCTTACCTGATGAGCCATCTCTGCAGTCCACGTTTTTAAAAAATTAAGAACGTTAATACATGAGCATAGGTGTAATGTGATCCTATTCCTGTCCAATTGCCCTCTCTTCTCCCCCTCCCCTTCCCCCATTCCACTGAGAATGCTCCTCTTTAATCAGTCCTTCCTCTGTTTTGTTCTCTTGTTCCCTTTGTCTTCCTCCATCCTCCATTTCAGAATGCTGATGGGGTCAGAACCTTCCAGTTCTCGCGGAAGTATCAGTAACCACTGTGGGGTCATGAACATACCAGTCGGTTCACATCGGGAAGACAATGACCCAAAGTATTCCTTCCCACCCATCACAGGCATTTTTATACCATGAGCTCAAAAATAGTGACTCAGGATTTGGTGGGAGGTGGGGCACTGGACCAGCTAGCCTGGAAAATGGTTTGCTTTCAGATTTTCTCAAGGGCACAGTGTTTGGACCGTAAGCATGCTTGGGTCTGAGATGGAAAGGGGTGGGGATTACTCCATTCCTAGAATCAGCTCCTAACAACCTGCACCAGCACTTAGCAATTTTCCAATATAGCTGAGAGAGAAGCAGACAAGCAGTCATCCCTCATGGGCCTTCTCTCCTATGAAGCAAAAGCCTTAAGTTCTCAGAGGAGGGGATGCAAAGCTGTTGTCCACCAGGCTGGAAATAAGTGACAAGTGGCTGCCAGGGTGCACAAGGCAGGTACAGAACCCTCCTCCATTTTCCCAGTAGTCTCCTCTACTGTATGAGTCAGGGTTCTCTAAAGGAAACAGAGTTGAAAGAATGGGTTATAATAAAAGGGAATTTATTGGGGTAGCTTACGACAGTCCAACAATAGCAGTCTGCAGGCCTATAGGTGAAGAAACCAGTAGCTGTTCAGTCCATGTGGCTGGAGGCTTTAGCAGTCCCAATCCAGCCCTGAAGGCCCGATGGCTCCCTGGGGAGCGGTGGCTCTTCAGTCCACAATGTGAGGCCAAGGAAACTGGGTTCCAATGTCCAGGAAGAGTAGGAGAGCAGGATGCGAGTGCAAGTCACGAACAAGCACCAGCAGCTGGGGGAGGAAGGAAGAGGGTTTCCTTTCCCTCAAGCTTCCTTATATTTAGTCCCCTTCTGGAAGACCCACCCACTGGGGGGAAGGGCTCCCTCTAGAGAAGGGAACTTCTCCCTTCTCCAAAATCCCAAAAGGATTTTGTCAATCCTTCCTGCAGGCAAGCTCAGAGACCTGCCCAAGATTACTATGGATTATTACATAGATCAAGTTGACAAATAAATTTAACTATCACACCTACTAAAAGTGATTGAAGGGGAAGAGCAAAAAGCCTTTAAAAATACTTTATTTACTTTCAAGCAGAGGGAAATAGAGAGAATGGGCACTCCAGGGCCTCCAGTGGCTGCAAATTGGATTTTGTGCATCTGGCTTTATGTGGGTACTGAGGAATCAAACTTGGGTCATTAGGCTTTATAGGCAAGCACCTTAACCGCTGAGCGATCTCTCCAGCCCAGCAAAGACCCAGCTCCAGTGCCCAAAGACACCCACCCGAGCCTTCTGTCTATGGGGGAAGGGCAGGAAACACCTGTCTAAGACCAAGGTGAAGCCAGAGGACAAAGGGGCCACAGAGCTGAAAAGGCTCTGAAGAGGGACATTTGGCATTGATGCTGGGTAATTCCACAGGGAACTGTCTTACTCCTCCACAAACCCGCAGGGAGGACCAGGGAACAAACAGCAGCCTGTTGCTGAGGAAGGGACAGAACACACAGGAAGCCCAGGTTGGAGCCTTGCCTTTAAGAGCTGATACAAGCAGAGGGTGGAGCACTCCTTAGAAACACCCTCCAGCACCCAGGGTCCATCCTAACTAGAGACAACAGTAGTTTATCACCAAGGAACTCTGAGGCTGTGGTCCACCGGAGGTAA
>PVHP010017780.1:0-33991 GCA_004024765.1 Zapus hudsonius | reverse complement strand
ATATGTACATGGTAGATTGAATTAGCTACAATACATTTAACTGTTTTATGTTTTTTTTTAAGTTTTATGGTTCACACATTCATTTAAAGGTAAAAGACTATTCATTATTGCTCGTAGTGGATACCTGTGAATTTTTGTCATTTCTCATCCATTTTGAATTCAAGCAGCACCTTTGCTTTTCAGTAGCAGAATCCAGTCCAGTCCCCACTTCCACAGTGCTTGCAAGTTTCTCTTGATGGCAGATCTAGAGGCACTTCATTGAACTTCATCCTGGTTACTACCTCCCTAAGAAATCCTAAGATTTAGCTTGCATGCTGACTCCTCTGGCCCTCACACTCCAAATGGACTGTGCAGATAAGAAAGAGTGACTGCCTGTCTGTCACCATATGATTTCCTGGAATCCATGCCTGCTTGCTTTGAACTTAACAATTAAGCTTCTTTGAAGAAAAACTATTTGGATAATTTCCTAAGCTTAATAAAGGGCCCCATGAGTCCCCCTCTTATTCTCTCTGCCTCACTGCCTCACCATCTTGTGTGGCTCTAGCTAGGTAGGCAGCATATCCCCCTTTTCATGGTGCTGTAAGAACTACAAATTGTGAAACTTTCAGAATTTTGACGATGCCATTAAAGTCTTGTCTGCTATACAGGCTCTGGCTTTGTTATCCTGGCCTAGGCTAGCTGCTGAGGACATAACAGCAGCAAGCTTTGTAGCAAAACTAGCAGAATGGCAAGTCACCATTCACATATATAAATAAGTAACCATTGTAGCTAAAATATACAGAAATGTTATCTTCCCAAGTCAGAATGGTAGACTGAACTCAAAGAGACAAAAGAAAATGATACATTTTTTTTCAATTTCATTAATTAATTTTCATCCATGACTATATTATTTAGGAAACTCATTTTAGGAAAACAAACTTGGAGCAAATATGTTACCGTATAATTGATGTACTTTCCAATTGAGTTTAAGCCAACTTGCTAAGTTAACTTTAATATTCACACAGATCAGATATTATTCTGTAAAAATATTGCAAATAATACAGTGATCAAGACATTATCTTTTTGTATTTTTGATTTCTTGAAATGTATGCAAACCAAGGTTTCAAATTCTTCCGCATTCCTCCTCCAAGTCAAATCCAAATGATCAAAGCTACACAGTCTAGCAACAGCAACTAAACTTCTTGGTACCAATTTCCTGTTGGAGTTATCATCTATAGCTGTCACAAAACACTATAAAAGGTGTGTGTGTGTGTGTGTGTGTGTGTGTGAGAGAGAGAGAGAGAGAGAGAGAGAGAGAGAGAGAGAGAGAGAGAGAGAAAGAAAGAGAGATTTTGGCTTAGAGACTTGAGGGGAAGCTCCATAAAGACAAGGAAAACATGACATGAGAAGAAGCTGGACATCACATTCGCCACTGCAGCTTGAATACTGTAGCTTGTGAGTAAGCCCAACCCTGGCAAGGGGAACTGTCTATAACACTTGTAAGCCCACCCACAATAGAAAGGCTCCAGTTCCCACCAGCAAAGGACATAACATTCAAAGCACATGAGTTTATGGGGGGTCACCAAATTCAAACCATCACAGGAGCTGAATCACCAAAAAGCCCACCCCAGTATGGATGCCCAAAATGTATATAGTTTCACCAAAACATCTTCTCTCCCTCAGCCATACTCACCACTTGAGGAGAGTTGTGAATCCACTAACACTTTGAGCTTCCTGAACCTGACAAATTTCATGAGCTTCTTGTGTCCTTTATGTTTGCTTAGCTTCATGAGCCTTAGGAATCTCCCCCCTCCCTCTAAGAGAGAATTTCAGAGGAAATAGCTATACAATATTTCTCATCAGCATTCGTTCTTACACTGCTTCATGATTCTCTGGCCATTAATATTCTCCCTTCCATCACCTGTCTTTCTAGGCTCATTGTTTTCCTGGGCTTCTCTTGTGAGCGTGCAGACAGCTCAGAGCAGTCATGTACAGAGATGAAGCCTCACTTATTTCCTGAAGGTTGGCTACTGGAGACTGTAGGTTTTGCTGATAAAAACAGAAAGTACTTAATGTTGTCTGATTTTACCTAGTTGTGTGATACCTGGAAAAGATACTGTGAATAAGCAACATCAGTGTGTATTAGTTCTTCATTAATTGATCTAACAATGAGCATTTGTGTGTGTGTGTGTGTGTGTGTGTGTGTGTGTGTGTGTGTGTGTGAAGTTTGTGTGTATGAATACACACATTTGTGGAGGTCGAAAACAATCTCAGGGTTTTGGTCCTTCATTCTACCTTGCTTGAAAGATAGTTTCTTTTGTTTGTCATTGCAGTAAAGATGTTGGGATTACAGAAGTGTGTACTTATGTCTGGATGTATGTTGGTACTAGTGATGCAAACTGCAGTAGTTTATAGCAAGAACTTTTAATCACTGTTCCCCTAACAGTGAGCATATTAAAGATAAATGACTATTATTGTTTAAGTCTTTTTATAATCAAGTCAACCACCACTTGATAACACTTGACAGTTTAAAAAAGATTTTATGCATCTTACAAGTTGTCATGATTGGCTTACCTAAAGATGATGCTGGAGTTCAATCTTAGGGAGCAGAAAGCACACCTGGGAAAGGGCACTCAACCCTTGTCCACCCCAAATGATCATATTTGCTAATTGCATATGACATGACTGGCCTATGACACATGTGAGAAATTCAGAAAACGATAAAACATGGCTTCTTTATTTAAAAACTTGGCAGTCCACAAGGGAAAAAAGTCAAATAGAACCATTATACATTATACTTTTAAATGGTGTATAATAAAGAAACTTGCCCTCACAGAAGGATGCTTGATGCATTCTCTGAACACAGATGCTTTGTGTGTGTGTGTGTGTGTGTGTGTGTGTTTATGTGTGTGTGTGTGTGTGTGTGTGTGTGTGTGTGTGTGTGTGTGTGTGTGTGTGTGTGTTGGAGGCCTGGGTTTCAACTGAAGGATGTTTGAGTCAAATCTTAATCTAATAATTAAGAATTTAAGAATTACTATGTGAATTAAATGGAAATTACAGTTCAATTGGATGGTGAATTTATCTTAAAAATAAATAAAAGCAAAATTATGTGCAGGCATGTGGGAGAAAACACACACTTCATTGTTATGGTGTAAAAAGGACAAGAAGTTTGGGATGAAGTTGGAGAGGAGCACAGACATTGAATCACAGATGGTACTATCACCCCCTACCAAGGCTTATAACCACTGACTCTCATTTTAGATGACCATTTTTATAATTTAAAGAAAGAGGATGCTATATTGCAAATTTGTAGTAAATGTTACTACAGGAAATAAAAAAAGACAACTACCACATATTAAGAAATTTATATTTTATAAGAAATGTGACTGCACATATTTTTCATATATCAATAAACAATCCACTTACAAGTATTAACAAAAGGAACATTATTATTTGCTTGTTATTAATCTGTATCTGACATGATACAGCTTTCTTAAAGAATTCAAATGCAAAAGATTATTAGAATCATCACTGAGGAAGCAAAAAGGATTTGTTGAATATGTCTGAGTGAAGAAAGCATCAAACAACATACAGACTGGAAAATGCTAGATTACAGTGTTTGAGATGATGAGGAAGTCAGCACACCAGAAAGACAGGCACGAAACAGACGCCAAACCTGCTGTGCTGTCAATGAAAACAGGGCTACTACGCGTTTTCACCAAGAAAAACCTGAAGGCTTGGTTTTCTATTAGAAAGTAATTGCTTTCTTCAAGTACTGATGTAAATGCTACTGAATATATATTTATCTTTTGGAGGTAGGGCCTCATTCAAGCCCAGACAGACCTGGGATTCACTATGTAGTCTCATGGTGGCCTTGACCTCATAGTGATCCTCCTACTTCTGTCTGACAAGTGCTGGGATTAAAAATATATGGGAACATACCTGACTTGAGAATGGTTTTATTAATGACTCTTGTAAAATTTTAATTCAAAAAGAAAGAGATTTTAAAGTAGTAACAACGTGGTCCCCTGTGATGATTGGGGTTTTTTTTTTAACTCTGAGAGTTTGTGGTTCATTAGAATTATGGGAAAAAGATACAGACCAGGGTTTTACAAAGATGTCTCTTCAATTTCCCTTTACTTCCTAATTGACAACTGCTCCACTGTGAAGATTCTGTCTATAAGCAAAGCCAGAGGTCAGACCACAGGTCTGTACCATGACCTGGGGTTACTCCACATAATATCTACTTCCCACCATGAGTGTGAGCTATGTCTGTGCTGGCAGCAGAATATATGAAAGAATGTCCCTGATGCTGGATCTCAAGTGTTGCAGCTGATTCTTCCCCAGCATGTCTTTATTCCTCTGGCTTTTTTCTTACTTCAAGAAAGTTGTGCATCAGGGAGCTGGCATCAGATTTACACTGGTATGTGTCTGTAAAATGCTCTATATGTAAAGGATGTTATTTATTCATGTATGACATATAAAGACAATTGATTTGGAGGGGAAGAGTCACAAAGAACAAACAGTAATTTTCTTTTATTGACAACATTGAAAACTGCTTCCTGCTTAGATGGAGTTTTAATATATCTGAAGTACCTGTGCATTGGCATCTCTGTGTTTAGAAATGAGAGTTGTAAACCTTCAGACTTTCATAAATGAAAACAAAACATGACCTAATTATTGGAAGTGTGATTATTATATATATTATGATTATTAATACTTGTGGTGATGACCTAGGAAAATATGAATATGTATATACATGCATACACACATATATATTTCCAATTTGTATGGTGAGTGTCACATAAGTGAATTAAAACCTGATGTTCTCTTCTGAGCAGCACATTACCCTCTATACACAAATAATAATGAAGGAATAAGTCAATTTTCAGAATTTATTAAGTATGGTAGTCTACCTTGCATCTATCAGGCAATGAAGCATTAAACAACAACTTATAGAGAGAAGGATATTTTAAATTATTGGGTTTAAATGCTTTGCACACTATTTCTTTTAGTTGACCTTATTTCCTGACAGGAGCAATGCTGTGTAAGTTTTGACCATTGTATATTTTTTCTCATCTATACTTCTTTCATGTCTGGATATCATTTTTTTATTTAATTTTTTATTGTCCATAATGAGTTACATTATTTAGTGGGCAAACAATGAGTTGTTATCCCCAATTCCCCGATGCCCCCCATCCCCAATCAGCTGGATCAGTCTTTGTGACAGGGGACCATGGATAGCCTAGTACTCAGCACGGTCCTCTTGGACCAAGTGTGTTGTTACTGAGGGGTGCCATGCCTCTGGATAGTCTCCCCCACCTCGGCTCTCACAATATTTCTGCCCCCTCTTCCACTCAGTTCCCTGAGTCTTGGTGGATGAGTATTAAGGCTGCTTTAATGTTGTGAGCTTAGGGGCCATTGTGTCGAAAATCGTTGGTTTCTGTCTCACTGGTTTATCGTGTGTTGATTTAATGGCTGTGGCTGTGGGTCCCTTGTTCATCCCAACACTCTCTGTGGGGTTCCATATGGATCCTGCACAATATGACTGTGGTAGCTCCTCTCTTGCCAGGATCTCAGCTATTGGCCTACGGTCGGTTGATAGGGTTAGATGGACCCCAGCTCTCTCGCTTTTTCCTGAAAAATACAAACACAATCTCCATCGGAGAGTGAGAGTGAGATCAGTACAGGTTAATAAATAGACACAATTCTGGATAACCTAGATTCTATTTTTAGTAGCCTCCCCATCAATTGCTCCCTTATTGCATCTTTTCTTGGCAGCCCAAGGGTACGGAATCCAGTGTGTATCACCCTGAATCCCCAGTTCCAGACAAGGGCTCCCCCTCACTAAGTGGAAAATTTGGCCAAATTTAAAAGCTGTTGATTGTCTCCCCAAAGCCATCCATGAGGTTCCAAAAACAAGACAGAATGTTGTCAAAGCTCTTTAGTGCCCTCCCCAGGCCTGAGGCAAAACCCTGTTGCTGAAGAAACCACAGAATGCCATAGATCAGCATCGAGAGACCCTTCGAGGTCCAGAATGGTATCCAGCTCCCAGAAAGTGGTTAGTGTAGTGCTGGAAGGCACTGCACAGGCTGCCAGGGGAAACTGATCAACGACAGCTGGAGTAAACAGAGACCACTGACATGAAACACAATCTGCGACCATGAGTAGGCTGACCATACCTCCTACTGGGAGAGAACAGAGAACCAAGAAAGGAGCACTTGTGTCATGTCGGGGTATCTAGAGACCATTGCTTTTTCCCTAAAGTAAACCCTATCTCCAAGCCAGAGCCATGCTTAGGTTACATAACACCCAAGGGGAAATTTCTTTCCTTCCAGAACTCAGTTTAAAAGATAACTTTTCTATATAAAGATCTTTAATATTTATAAATACACATTGTGTTTGAATGCTAAAATCTGTTTTTATTACATTGTAATAGTATGTGTTTTTGTTTGGGAATCTGTGATCCAACACCTTCCTTCAGCACAATCTCTTCTGGAAAAAAAAAAAAAAAAACAAGAACAATTTGTAGGCAATCCAGGGCCACAAGATGAAGTTCAGTCCAGGCAGGAACAGGGCTATGCTGTTCAGAATAAACCACATCCATCAACCCACAGAAGTGCCCTTACTGGGCTCTCCACTTCTAAATTCATTGTTTTTATTTTGGTTTCTGTTTAATTATGCCCACATCTCCACAGACAACAAAGTGAAATATTTATATTTGAAAGATAAAGTGAGGGAAAAAGAAAAACAATGAGTGTAGCCTAATGATCACATTCGACTAACTGGAACCTTTTATTTTTATCCATCTTAAAAAAAAGTGTTCAGGGGCTGGAGAGATGGCTCAGCCATTAGGGCACTTGCCTCCAGTGCCTAAGGTTCCTGGTTCAATTTCCCAGTACCCACATAAGCCAGACCCACGAGGTGGTGGCCCTGGTGCGCGCTCTCTCTCTCTCTCTCTCTCTCTCTCTCTCTCTCTCTCTCTCTCTCTCTCTCTCTCTCTCTCTCTCTGCTTGAAAATGAATAAAGAAAATATTTTTTTTAAAAGTGTTCATACGTTTTTCTTACATATCATTTCAGGAAAAATATTTCTGGTTTGGGATACCAACTACCAGGGTTAAATGGAGTTGTTGGCACCTTTATTTTCTATTGTGGCAATTTCATGCTTGATCCTAGGTTTCAGAGACTGGACCTCCTAACGAGACACTGGTGTATCTGTATGTGTATGAATACATAGTCACCCCCTTTAATAACTACTGTAACATAGCAGAAGTGACTGAGAAAGCTAGATAATATTTATATTTACTGATATTCTGATATGAGCTTCCTGGCAAGGCAATTGGATTTAAAGTGGGCAAATATGTGGTCTTTTTAAAACTATGCTCACTGACACTTACACATGGGAATTTCTTCTATTAATCACCACATATCAAAACTACACCTTTATGAGGAAGGCAATACTTTTAGTTCAAAGAAAATGTTCTATACTGCAGTCATGCACTTGTAAAGGTTAAGCATGGACATGAACCTGAAGTCCATCCTGGATTGATTCTAGTAGAAATGGGTTATAATTCTGCTGTCATCTTTTCTTTGAAAAAAATTACCTAAAGAATATATTAACAAGTTTTAATTTCAGTACCTCTTCATCATTAAGAGGAAAGGTGATTAAATATTTAGCACTCGAAGCTCCCTGCAGAGTCGTTATTACCATCCCCATTATAAGATGAGGATGAGACACTAAGAAGGATTAAATAAATTGCCTAAGGGCACACAGTTAGGCTGCAGCACAAAACAGGATTCAAACTAAAGTTTGACCAGAAACGCATTCCGTTCTACTTTTCAGTTTCCTTCCTGTAAATAATTATTAATATTTTTGTTCCATGAATAAAACTGAGAGGAGACTATAAATTACAAGTAAATATAAGACCACTTATTCTATAGATCAACTGATATAATGTGTTTATTAGCACTGATGGAGTATATATGCATAGACAATTGTTGAAGTGATGAGGATGAGACTAATTTATAATATAAAATAGCCAAAATGCAGGGTTTGTAGAAAAATAAGAAAAAATGGGCAGAAAAATTAAAGGAAGCATGGAGTGTGAATGCACTGAAAGTTTTGACCATTAAACTTTAGAAAATCGGGAAGGGTGCACAGACAAGAAGATTAGGGGAGAATGCTGAGAGGGAGGAAGAGCCAGGTGTGAAACAGTGAGCTTTGGTCTGAGGTAACTGGGGACAATGGGAAGGAGCTCTCTTGCTCCTGAAGTAGTGGAAACATGTTTCCAGAACAAATATAGCAAATATATTCTCACAAATCGATTATAGTCCTGCTAAGAATTTTCTCTTATAATCATAGTGGTAGAAATAAATTCTATATAAGGTAAATTTATTCAATTCTAATAAATACATTTAAAGCAATTAAATTAAAATTTTAATTAAATTTTAAACAATTTTAACTCAAATTTTTAAATTTATTTTAAATTTTTATTTCAATCAGATTAATTAAAAATTAAATTTATTTTTTTAAAACTGAATTGCAGCCCGCTTTCTTTCTTATCTGCAATAATCCAAAATGTGACCTACTTCAAAGCCTCATAGAATGTGCACCTAAAAAAGGCACCAGACTCTGGCATTCAGGGCACCCGTTTATCCATCATAAGTGTGGGGAGGGGAAAGGAAACAAGATAATAAAACTTTAGGGAGAAAGATAATCTCTTAATTCAGTATAACATTAAACAAAAATGTAGCAATAATATAGTCTACTGGATATCTACAACTTTTTGTTATTATTTTGACCAAATAAAAGAAATAGTTCAAAATTATGAAATCATCTTGTTATTGAAACTGCATAGAATTCACCATTGAGTGTTTGTTATAATCTGTACCTGCCACAAACCAAGTGTTTTATCATTGTTCAAGTGTGGGATTAAACTGGGCCTCTCAGAGGCCATCCAGAGTAAACAGACACAGCAAAGTCATCCAATGTTGACTTCCAAATCACTTGCAGGGCATGGCAAGTGTGACACAGGTCAGAGATGCTCTATAGGCAGCCAGGTGGTTTGATCAAGTTGCAGGAAAGTCTGGATTTTAGGGCTGCATTCAGCTACTCAATTTTCATCACTGTTTATTAAACCAAAGGAAGTCACAAGACCTAGTCCAACTATGTTTTCAAAATGCATGATCCTAAAAGGTAGATGTCTTAGCTGTAATAAAATTTCTGAACCAAAAATAAATAGAAGCATGTTTCATGCAGCTGGGGAGTTTGAATTTACAGAGCAGTATTTGTTAACACAATGATAATCTTAGTAGTAAGAGCTTATATTTCTTAAAAACTCTTCAAAACACAGAATATTCACTAATACTTTGGCTGATGGACTCTACTTTGTTCAGCTTTGTTTCAAACTTACTAATTCACAAAGAAAGACATGAGAAGTATTATCATTGGTAAAAGGAAAAAAAGCAGAACTTATTAAATGCAAGAAATGAAGAGTGACATAAGAGCCAGTCTTCACATCATTTCTAATAGATTCTGTCAAAAAGCAAGAAAAAGCAAGAGAAAGATCTGGATATTTCCTTTTTGCTATGCAAAGGCTTCTGCAGTTTATGCTCTTCCAATAAGCCACTCCCAAGCACTACACTTCTTAGTTTTCATATTAAATGGCTGTTGTAGTTGGGATGAGAACTGTCTGTATATCTATATATACTTATTCACATTTAAATTCACAATACATTGTCATTAGATGTACTTATTTTTTTAAGTTCCAATATTTTTATGCATAAAGTTCCAATATTTCATTTTATATGTATAAAGAGAGAGTGAAATTAAGAAAATAAAAAGAAGGCTCAGAAACAATGTGATAGAGTAACAATGACTCAAAGGACCCCAGCAAGCCATGTAGAACTTCATCTCGGAGAAATCAGCAGCTAACATAAGATAAACACTTGAATCCATGCATATAGATCAGGCAGCCACATACCAACCATCGGAGCTCACATAGTGATTTCAGTAATATGAGAGGAAGCCAGCAGGTAGCAGGTTAGCCTTACAGTTCTAGCATCCTCTCTAAATGTTTTTTAACCACAGCATGTGATGCCTTCAGTAGTAGGGTCTTACCATTTAGTTGTGGTGGGTTACCACCTCTTGTCAACTTGACATCAAATCATAACGCCTTATATCACATTTAATTTTTAAATGAAGACAGTAATATAATTCTACCTAACATGATATAATTATCCCGTATACAACCAGAAGTGCATAATCTTTCCCCAACATAAGGCAAGGTCCCTTGAGGAATGCTTAGTCCAATATCTACTAAGTTATATGTAAGTTCCCTCATGGCAATTAAGACCCTGGTCACGTGGCCTTAGTTGATATTTGTAAGTACCTTCTATTTCCAATTCTGCATTTCCTTCACCTTCATCAATCACTTCAGCAGGTCTTGGCTCTTTACCTGGAGGGGTGACCCATACTTTCATTCCTGACAGATCTGGACCATTTTTCACACTGCCCTGATTGGGGTCTTGTAGTTTCCCATTGACTTTGATAACAGGGCATGGTAATACCAAGAGGCACCCTACAGAGTCTCCTGCACTCCAGACATACGATTCATTGCCTCCATTGTGGAGGAGCAGCCCAATTTCTCCCTGGTAGTCTGGATCTATAACTCCTACTAACACTGTAACTCCTTTCTTGGCATGTTGACAGGACGGCATCAGGAGCCCAAAGTGGCCTGGGGAAGTCTCAGCTTCCAGTTCAATGGAATGTTCTCTATGCCTCCTGGCAAAAGCACTCCCCCTTCTGGAACCAAGACTTCTAGGCCAGTGGAGGGTAAGGTTAGCAGGAAGCAAAAATTTGGCTAGTGGATCACTTGGGGTGATGGTAAATGGTACCATTCCCATTTCTACCCCTTGATTCCTGGACCCCTGGATCCAGGCTATTGGAGAAACAGAATCATATATATGAAGCTTGTTCAGAGCATACACAGCCTGCTGGAGAACCCTGCCCAGCCCTCCAGGTTAGTGCCACCTAGTTGGTGTCATAACTGGTTCTTTAAAAGGCCATTCCAACATTTTATCAAGCCAGTAGTGAAGATTTTCTCCCATTCCATTAGTTGTCAACTGACTCTTTTGATAATTTCCTTAGTTATGCAATAGCCTTTCAGTTTTATGAGATCCCAATGGTCAAGTATTTGTCTAATTCCCTTGACTACTGGGGAAATTCTTTCCCTATTCAGAAATTCTTTCCTTATGCCCACCTTTTCTTCTAGTTGCTTCAGAGTTCCAAGTTTTTAGTACTTTTAGGGTTGATTTTTGTGCAGGATGAGATGAGAGCATAGATTCATTCTTTCACAGGTTTCTCTAGCAAAATTTGTTAAAATGATATTTTTCTACAGTATACACTTTTGGCATGGATGTAGTTAACAGATGTTGTGTTCTATCCCACTGATTCATGTGTGTGTGTGTGTGTGTGTGTGTGTGTGTGTGTGTGTGTGTGTGTGTTTCTGTCAGTACCATACTAGTTTTATTATGACTTTGTAGTACATTTTCAAATAACATATGGTGATATGATACCAGCAGTAGTATTCTTTTTGCTCAAGACATTTTTTGTTATCCAAGGCCTTTTTGGCTTCCATATGATCTTGTTACTCATTTTTCTATTTCTGTGAAAAATACGATTGGATTTAGATTGTGATTGCATTGAATCTGTACACTGGAAACTTTCATGATATTGAATTTTCAGATCCATAAACATGGGATACCTAGCCAACTTTTTGTGCCTTCCACAATTTCTTTCTATAGTGTTTTAATGATGTCTTTCACTTCCTTGGATATATATATGCCAAGATATTTAATTTCTTGGTGCTTGTAAATGAGACTATTTCCATGATTTCTTTCTGCATAGGTTGGTCATAGGTATACATTAAGGCTAGTTATTTTTGTATATTAATTTTATATCCTACCACTTTGTAGAAAGTATTCATCATTACTATGAGTTTTGTAGAGAAGTCTTTTGGGTCACTTAATTAGAGCATAATATCTGCAATAAGCATAGTTTGACTTTTCCTTTACAATTTACATTCTTTTTATTTCTTTCTCTTATTATAGTAATTGTACTAAGACTACAATTACTATTGTAAATAGCAGTCGAGAAAGCAGATATGTTGTCTTGTTTTAGACACTGTGGGGGATGATTCAGGATTTTTCAATATAAATATGAGTTTTAAATCTGATGTATATAGCCAATATTATGTGGATATATGATTCCTCCATCCCTAGTCTCGCCATTGTTTTAGCTTTAATCATGAAGGTATGCAATATTTTGTCCTAGGCACTTTATGCATTTATTGAAATGATCATGTGATTTATGCCCATTACACTGTTTATATAATGTATCGTATTTATTAATTTCTTATGTTGAAACAACCCCATCACCCTTGGGTAAAACCAACTTGATCAAGGTGGATTATAGTTTTGATATATATATTCTTGGATTTGATTTTCAAGAATTTTATTGAGAATTTTTCTAAGTTCTTCAGATATATTGTCCTATAATTATATTTTGTTGTGACTTTGTTTAGTTTTGGTATTAATATCATGCTGGATTCATAGAAACAGTCAGAGAGTTTTTTCTCCTTTTCAATTTTGTGAACGAAATTTAAAAACAGTAATTTAAGTCTTCAGTAAATGTTTGGTAGAATTTGACAGTGAATCCAAATGGGCCTGGACTTTCTCTACCTAGGAGGCTTTTAATTCCTGCATAAATGTAGTTATATATTATAGCTCTATTCAGGTACTTTATCTCTTCTGCAGTTAGCTTTCTTAGACCAAGAGTCATGAAATTCACCTATTTCTTCCAGATTTCCCAATGTTATGAATACAGATAATTATGCCCTAGTGACTCTTCAAATTTTAGTGATGCTTGTAATATCTTATTTCTCATTTCTAATTTTGTTGATTATAGTATTGTTTTCCTTTGATCAGTTTGTCGAGGGGTTAATCGATCTTTTTTTTTTTAATTCAAAGAACCAGATCTTTGTTTCATCAATTAAAAAAAAAATGTTTTCTTCAAATGGAATTAATTGAATTTTTTCCCTTGATCACAATTATTTCTCACCATCTGTTGTTTCTTGGATTTGGATTGCTCTTATTTTTCCAAAGCCTTCAGGTGGATTAAGCTATTCCCTTGAGGTCTCTCTATTTTCTACTACTAGCGTTCAGTGCTATAAACTATCCTGCTTGGCTGCCTTCAATGTGTGCCATAAGATTGGTATGTTGTATTTTCATTATCATTGAGTTCTAGAAAATTTTTATTTCCTTTTTCATTTCTTCAATGGTCCATTTATTTTTCAATAGTGGATTGTTCAATCTCTAGGAGTTCATATATTGTCAGGGTTTGTTGTTGTTGTTGTTGTTGACGTCTAGCTTTACTGTATTGTGGTCAGAAACAATACAGGAAGTTATGTCAATTTATATATGATCTATTTTGTAGACTGTTCCATGAGCTGCTTCAAAGAATATGTATTCTACAGAGTTCAGACGGACTTTTCTGTAACAATCTGTTAAGCCTATTTGATTGGTGGCTGTTTATCTTCATTGTTGCTCTATTTTTTGTTAAGATGATCTGTGTTTTGAAAATACAGGGTATTAACCGACTTTCTATGATAAAAGCTGGTCACTTTATTAAGAGAAAATTTTAAAAGAGGGTATAACTATCATAAACATGTATTCACCAAACAGAGGTGTACCAAATTTCAGAAAGCCAGCTTTTATCATGGAAAGTTTTTCTTTCAACTTGTTTTATAAAGGATAATTTTTCTTGGTAGAATAGTTTTATTTGGCTCTTTCAAATTTTGAAATACTGCATTCCAATTCCTTCTGATTTACAGAGTTTTCCATTGAAAAATTAGACAAAATTCTGATAGGCTTACCTTTGTAGGGGATGAGCTGTCTTTCTCTTGGAGCTCTATTTGCTTTCTGTGTTTAGTGTTTTAACTATAATTTGATGTTGGGGAACTTCTTCTCTGGTTCTGTTTATTTGGTGTTCTGTGTGCCTCCTAAACCTGTATATGACTCTCCTTTGTAATATTCAGAAGATTTTCTTGTACACTTTTATTAAAGATCTTCTCTATACCCTTCACCTGCAGTTCTTCCCTTTCTTGTGAGATCATGACTCAAAAGTTTGGTCATTCTTAAGGTTTCCCACGTTTCCCTCATATTCCGTTACCATGTTTTTGAACTTGTCATTGATTTTGATCTCCAGATTAATTTCCTCTGTCTTGTCCCACAGACCTCATTGTCTATCCTGCACATGATCTATCCTGTTGGTGAAACTTTCTTAGCAGTCTTTTAAGAGTTTTTTTTTCCTTTTTTTCTTTTCTTTCTTTCCTTCTTTCTTCCTTTCTTTTTGTTTTCCACTATGTTTTTCTACAGCATTTCCATATCTTTATTGAATTCCATTTTATTTTTTGGTTTGACTTTCTTATTGTTACCGGGAATTCTTTCCTGTATGTGACCATGTTCTTTCTGAGTTTATTCTACTGTCCACTGAGTTGGATTGTTTCTTTTTCATTGTTGTTGGTTCTCATCCGTTTCATTTAGCCATCTTTGGAGTTATTTTTCATTGTCTTCAATTTTATTCAGCCATTTGTTCATGGCCTCACTACAGTCATTTAACATGCTTTATTATAATTACTCTTTGGAATTATATGTCTGCATACAATTATCTAGGTCAGCATATAATGTCTGGAGTTTCCTGTAAGTAGTTTATACTGGATGTTTCTACTATGGGTTCAAGTATTGTTGGTGAAGATATCTTGCCTTATTTTCTGTGTTGTTTGTTTTACACCAGAGTTTGTCTATCTGGAGATAGTACTTTGGTCTTGCTGAGATTGTAGCTATTTAGTGGAGTCTGTGAGGAATGGCCTGGCCAGCCTTGGCTGTTTTATGGGTCATATGAAGGTCTGGGCTGGGGAAAGTGGAAGCAGATCAGGCTCTGTGGTAGTCAGCCACAAGCTTCTGGGATGAATCTCCAAGCGAGGCACAATTTGGGGAGGAAAGTATTTATTGAAATAACAGATCCAGGAGATGTTCCAAAAATGAAGAAAAAGGCTGGCTCCCTTTCAGACACAGGGAGACCCAGCACCTCCAAAGCAAGCAAGCACACTGTAACTACAAAACAGCAGGACTGCCAAGCTTGAGCTCAACCTGCTCTTTGCATAAGTATCACTGGAATTTTACATCCAACTTAGGGCCAGACTGCAGGAGGACAGGGCAAAGTGACACCTCCTCCAGTCAAAAGGCTGGAAACAATTCACAAGTTTTCATAAACATTTGATTCTATTGGGGGACATCCATTCAAACTACCACAGGCTCCTTTTTTCCCTGCAGTCTCTCAATGTGTCTGGCCTGGAAAAACGTGATCATCTTGAATGAAGGTCCTTAGGGCAGAACAGGCAGGCAAGCTCAGGAGTGAGACGTCCAGCACCAAATGGAACTGATCCTCCATCCCACCTTGCATGGACCAGATTGTTTCAGTGCCAGGGCGATCACTCACCAAGACCCTGGGCAGCCTACTCAGTGCCCAGGGCTGAGGAGTGTCATCAACCTAGGTATACCTACTCAAGGCAGCACAGGCAGTCAGTCAGGGCCTTCACTTTTCATTTTTAATAACTGGAAATATGAGCTCTAATCTTTTGTTTTACCTGTAAAAGCTAGGATGTGGATACAGGATAAATTTAGTGATGTTTTTAATCTAGTGAATATACTTTCAAAAGAAACAAATGTCAATTTCTAATATCAATTGTCTTGTCAAAACTTGTATGTGCAACTCAATATTTTCCACTACAAATGCATGCATGTCTCTGTTGTTTCTCTGTATGTGTGATACTGGCTCATATCTTATTGGACACTACACACATATGCAAGTTTATGAGCTAGCATATGTGGAACTAAACTCATCCTTATCACAGTATTTGTTTTTACCTGTCACTTTCACTAACAAACATCACATTAGTTATTTTGCTTATGATACCCACTCAAACTAGTATGGCGGTAAGTGATAAAAATGCCTACTCTTCTATCTCACCCAAGGCAGTGTTAGCAGAGCTGTAAGTTTTCATCCTGTAAGAAAGATGGACCATGGCATATGATGAGAACACCTGATCAGTTCTTATATCCATGCTTTATAAGCAGCCTACAGTTAGCCATCATTTTGCTTATATTATGTCTTTGTATCTACACCTCACTGAACTTCAATCTCATGCACAGCAAGATGTGCAGGCTGGTTACTGACACTGAGCATAAGGAGAAAACATGCCACAAAACAATTGCCTAGTTTTGTGTGTCCAATTTAGTCTTGACTGTGATCCCTGCAGATGCAGGTAAACATTTTAAATCAAGTCCACTCCATCAGTCTGAATGTAACTGCTCCCAATATTACAAGGTTCCTGTTTCCCTCTGACCTACATGCCCTTTAATATTTTTCTGGTCTGTTCTAAGTATTGTAAAATTCTGGGAATACCAATGTATTCACTCCAGTGAATTCTGATTAGTAACAAGCTGTGATGACTTCATAATTAATTCTTATTACAAACTCCCAGATTAAAGCATGCTTTCTTTATTCCAAGTTTGTTTCTAAGTATAAAGCTATATGCAATGCCTATGTAAATTGGAATCGCTCCACTTTGCATTTATCTTCTTTCTGGGTCAGTTATTTTGTTAGCTTCTGTCATTTTTTTAAATTAAAAATACTCCTTTTCTCACCAGAAGACTTACTTTTTTTCTATCACGTTGTCCCTAAATTCTTTAAATGCTCAAATGCCACTGAATATTTTGTAACACACTGAGAGCCACCCTTTGGAATGTCTCCGAAACAATGCATGTCCTATGTTCCAAATCAAAATATGCATACCCCATCCACATATTTCCAAAGCTGTTTCTGATTACTGATTCAAAATTCCCCTGTTCTTCATTAAAGGCTGAGATTCCTTTAAAATGCTTATTTACGGCTGCATGGTCCTCAGGGGCAGACTGGATTTAATCGCCTACAGCACCAAAGCTCTTTTAACATTTGGCCAACTGAGCACTGGGTAACTTGTTGGCCAAGGGGTGCCACATTCCTACTCAGAGTCGTGGATAAGGTGGCTCCAATCTGATATGCTTCATTGACTTTCAAGTATGATTAACACTAATGAGCACTGTATGCAGGCATCAAGAAAAGATAGAAAATAGTCATCGCTTCTCAGACTTCATTAAACATCATATCATTTTATTCAGAGAGTGAGACTAATCTGAAAGGATTCTTTAAAGATAGATGAAAACAAATATTCTTTACTTAATAAAAAGTACTGCATCAATCTTTAAAAGGTAATATATTCATACATAATTGTGAACTTAAAAAATTTCCTTCCTGAGGGTGAAAGGAGGAGATAGTGTACTTACTATAACAGAAAATAAATCATTAAATTACAGTGAGTTTTAATTTCTCCTGATCTAAGTAAAACAGAAAGGTAACCAAGTTAATTCTGTGTTGGATTTTCTGCCTATGATCTACAATGCAAGTTTCTCATTTAAATTTAGTTTTGGTTATGTGATTAACATCATGTTATTTTCTAAACATGTTTATAAGCTTTTAGCTTTGCGTCCACAACCTCAAATTGAAAGAACCTTTCCCTCTTGGAAATGTCAGTTTATTTCACTTCTTTTTCTTTAAATCCAGCAAAGGCTTTCAAGGTCTCTCCTAAAATGATAACCTTCATATGAGTCATAGGAGTTTAAGAATATCTTTGGATTAATCTGTCTTCAGAGAGGTTAAATGGAGCAACAGTACTCCCATGGAATGAAATGATAAGCACTTATAATAGCTATCACTCAACACAGCACCAAATAAAAACCAAAACTAACAAACCCCCTCCCCCACAAAGCCTCTCAAGTTAGTTCCTTGAATTCAATTATTATAGCAAATGGTAATATAACAAAGGTGTCTACTGTCAGGGAAAAATGTTTAAAACAGATGTGAACCACAGAGAGCATATGTAAAACACATGTGATCCACAGTGAGGTCACGGGACCCAGGGAAAGAGCACATGTGGAGTTCGTGAGCCACATGTGGACACATGTTGCAAAAATCACGTGTTTCTGTTCATTGCCAAGACTCAGATCATATTCTAAAGAAATCAGGGGCTCTTAAATAAACTTTGTACTTCTTAAGGTAAGTGGATACCTTTTTGTTTGAAATCCCTCAGTGCAAGCAGACAAGGGTCCTCAAATCCAAGTCTGTGCTTGAAAATACTCAAATCCTTGTTTCACTCCCTGTTTCCTATCCCAAGGTAATTCAGTTGATTATTCTAAGCAAGTAAAGATTTCTTTTTTTGCCCACAGCTAATTCTTTGAGGATGCCTTAGCTTATAATGAAACCTAAGCAAGCAGCGCCTACATGTGAGGAGAGTAAGAGGCAAGTTTGGCTTGAATGGGCCTTTTCTTTCTTAATAGAATAAAACCATAGCTTATGGGTATGGGTTTGGAATAAAATGAATCTTCCACAGTCATAGAAAATAGTGAGAACTGTAAAAACCAAAGGACAATATTTATTTTGTAATTTAGGCAATGTTACTGTTGTAATATTTTGAATAGCCACTAAACACATAGATATACACAGGTAGATTTATGGCACATGAATGTCACCCAAACTTTCTAGAATATGATGATAGCAGCAGTGTCTTATGTATGAACATTTATTTACTTATAATCTGCATATGTTTGATCCTTCCCTTAACATTATAAAATTCATAATACAAGTAGATATATAGACGGTAGCTTCGTGTGTCCATAGAAATAAACTAGCATTGCTTAACAAGGGTAGTGTTTGGCTTCATTAAACATAGACCTATGGCTTCAAGAAAATCATGCATCCCCAGATGTTTGCTTTGTATGATAAATACACATAATTATACAGCTATTTAATATGTATATTTAAGATTTCACAAACTGCAAAATCACAATGTACAAAAGCAATATATTTGTTAGCATGAATATTTGCCTATTAATTATTTTCATCTGCAATTCCACATGAGAAACTCTGAGATCCAGAAAGTAAGCTCACTGTCACAGGAGAAATGATTAGTTGATTTGAGACTAGCAAATAGACAAATTTCCTAAACGTCTCTTGTCCTCTTTAAATAGGTAAAACAGCAGAATATGTTTGCTACTCAGAGGACATTTCTTGTCATCCTCACTCAGAAGACATTTACTGGCATCACAAAAATCACTGAGATAGTGATGCCCCGTTCACACTGACAGCCTTGTGCCCTTCTGATGGGAAAGGGGATCTCAGGCACATTGGACTTTTCTACTTCAAGGAGCAGATGAGCATGAAGTGTTGCTCTCTTTTCACACACTGATGAACTGGGGTTCTGAGGACATGACGGATAATCACTAGCATTTATGTATTTGTTTAAAAAAAAAAAAAAACCAGAACTAAGAACCAAATTCTGGAGTTGAAACTCAAAATTCAATAATTACTTTCCACTAAGATAAAGTATTGAAATATAAGGCTTTGAGGTCTTCAGTATTGCTTATTTGCACACCCATATGAAAATATCGCCTGTGATTATGGGGTCATTAAAAATGAGGAGATACAAGACAAGCAGGGAATCAGAAGGGAAACAGCTCTCAGAGGAGCAAAAGTCTTCCCTTTGCCTCTGTTCAGGCAAGATCCAGAATATCCAGTACATTCTGACCAGAACTTCAGCTGCACCCATTAATATCTTCTGACCCATGTTTTGGAAAGTGTTACTCTATTATCAGTGAGAAAGAAATACTCAGTCTTTTTAAAGCTACATCATCTTTGTAACATTGTTTTCCTTTAAATGTGGCTCAACACTCTTTATACTTTAAAAAGTCCAATATAACCTCTTTGAATCCTCTCTAGATACTCTAGACAGCTATTTCTATCTTTCCAAGGCATCTTTTGTACTGTGTGACCATGTGTCTATTTGTATACTAACTACCTCTCATCTCTCCTTGGCTTGGCAAGCATTTATACTGACTTTGTATCCATGGTTTTTGGTAAAGCTATTTGAAGTGGTCAATCATGAGAATCTATAAGATTAATATGAATTTGCTCTTTCTTTCTGATATCAGCTTATCGAGAATCCTACATGCTCATTTCACTTATCAATACCAAACCAATTTACACCTTAAAATAATTGAACTAAAGTAGGCCACTAAATTTGAATCCTCTTAAATTGTTTAGTTAGGAAAATCTCCTAAGTGGCTGAGGAAGTTTGTCTTTTCTTTAAGACGATATGTTATGCATGACATGCTATCATTTTCTATGAGGAGCCATTCTCTACTCCCATGAATCTGACACTATTCATGTTAGTTTAACTAGAAGACTTACAGACAAAAATCACTACATCGGGTCTGGAATTATTTTTCTGGATTTGCACTAGTGTACGTACATGTGTTTACTATCCACTCTATCTCCATTGGAAGTACACAAAAAGTCATATTGTGTCATTCCAATTTACCACAGCCCACTGACATTTCTGTATTAGAGATGTGCAGCTGAAAATGTGAGTCTCACCCCTTTTCATCTCATCGTAATGAGTCGTGAGGAGTCAGAAGCACTCCATATTTTGGCATTCTGCTTCTTACCATGTGCAAGGCAGATCCACCAGCAGCCAGCCTTCCAAAGTCTCTGCTCATCTTACAAGCTTTTGCAGCTGATCAGTGCAAATTTCAGAGTCTTTTTCATCAACTCCACCAAGATTGGGCTTTTACATTAAAACAGAAAGTTTCCAAATGTATCTGACCTGATTGGTTTAGACCTCTTCTTTTATCTGAATCTCACTCCATCATAATCTATACAGTTTCCATTGTTGAGAATTATAATGAGTGTGCATTTAAAACACTTCCTACGCAAAATGTCCAACCTACTGTTGCCCATAAAAATGGCTTGTTTATTCTAATGTCAATTTTCTTACCTTGCTCATTTTAACCATTTTCCCTCTTATTCTCCTTATCTTCCAACTATATGAAGGCCTTTTGTCTGGAATTCGATTTTCACCTGAATGGCCACAATTCGAACACCATCTCTGCATGTGTAAGGCCTTATTGATCCTTCAAACATAAAATTTGTGAGTTTCTCCTTTCCTGATTTCAGTGCACTTTGCACTACTTCTAGGGAAAATAATTTGGCTCTGTGATAACATATTTGCATACATGTTCTTCTTTGTGGTAGACTTTTAAAGATTACATGTACACAAAGATTTTTTTAAATCTTAAAATGAGATTATACATACCCTGAGTCTATTCAGCATGCTGAAAAGAGCATATGGCCTGTTTTATGTGAAAAGCTGTTAATACACACATTTCAAAGTATGCTTTGGATGATAATTTAAAATTCATCATTCACGGTCTCTAGAGATTCATTTTCCTTTATTTCTTTTTATTTATTTGCAAGAAGAGAGAGAGAGAGAATGAGAGAATGGAGAATAGGCATGTCAGGGTCTCCCCCATCTGTAAACAGACTCCAGATGCAAGTGCTATTCTGTGCATCTGGCTTTACATGTGTTCTGGGGAATCAAACCCAGGTTGTTATGCTTTGCAGGCAAGCTCTTTATCTACTGAGCTATCTCTCCAGCCCCTGGAATTCATTTTTTTATGAGAATATCTCAGAAAAGAAATAAATCCTTCAGTTTGTGAGCATGTCTGTTGAAGAATTCTATGTGTTTGCATCTCTACTCAGGCCAAAAGTTCTTAGTAATTTTGATTTATCAAAGCATTCAATTTCAATATTTGACCAACTACTAAAAAAAAGCAAACATTACTTACATTTATCTTTTTTGTTTTTTTTTCTTTCTGTAAGTCACAATCAATACCAATTTTTCATTATTTCTTTCCCTAATGTAGTTACAGGGGTGATTCTCATAAACTCAACTTCAGATGAAATCAGCCAAACCAAGAATAACTTCAAGGAATGAACATATAGAAATGAATAAACACTGAATCCTTGCATTGTGCAAGATGTCCTATTAAAAGATTCACTCAATGAGCAAATCTCTGTTCCCAGTAAGTAAAAGGAAACCCCTCAAAATATGTATAAATAGATATTTGTTTTATTACAGTTTTCTGCAAATAATGCTGTCAAGTAATATAAACTTGAAGGACTTCTTGTCTGGGGAGTTCCTAATTGTGGTGGTTTAAATGTAAAATGTCCCCATGTGTTTGTGGTTAAAACTAGGACTTAATCAGCTGGTAGAGCCTTGCTGGAGGAGATATGCCAATGGGGAGGGCCCTGTGATTTTGTAACCCAGCTCTCCTTGCCAGCATTCAGTCAGCTCTCTCTTGCTTCTTCCCCACTAATGTGACAATGTGTGATGCCTGGCTATCTATTCTTGCCATGCTTTCCCTGCAAAGATGAAACTTCCCCTTGAAACTAGAAACTGAAATATACTCTTTCCTTCCATAAGCTGCTTCTACTTGGATGTTTTCTCCAACAAAGACAAGGTCGCTGCTATACAAATGATGGTTCTGTCCTCTGAAACCAGCAGAAGAGTGTGTCATCCCTATAGTGTGCTTTACATGTCAAGGGGGAACCACACATTTTTCCAACACACACACACACACACACACACACACACACACACAATGTTTAGACCCTTCTCTTTATTCCTGAAATTCAAGTTTTAATTTAAGCCAAAAGTACTAAGCCTTTTTTTTTTAAATCACAGACTACTATTTAGAAGTGACCTGTAGGCTCTGGAAGTTTGAATTGATTTATGCTCCAGACAATGACTTCTGGGGCTCAGTGCTGAGGGAGGGAGTGTATGGCAGACAGAAGGAGGACAGAGACAGGAGACTCTGTTCACTAAAGCCAAGACACTTTTGCCATTAAAAAAGTCATATTCTAGACATAATCTAGAACAAAAAATCACCATTAAAAAGCCCCATTTTCCACATTCTTCAAGCAGGAGGCTGAGGCAGAAACCTTAACACAGGACTGGCCATTGCCACAGGATGATAACTTTTAAACAAACTGTTCCTGTGACCCTTTCACCTATGGTCACCAACCTCCCTTTTGTGAGATTACCAAAATTATTTCAAGGTGCACTCATTATTTATATCCTGAAACTTAAAGAATTAATAAGCAGGGCTGATGAGGTGGCTGTGTTAAAGCACTAATGGTGCAACTCTGAGTTCTTGAGTTCAAAGCCCCAGACCCCACATACAAGCTCTGGAAGGCTTCTGTAATCTCAGGGCACCTACAGGGGACAGGGACAACTCAGACACAGAACATCAAAAGAGAGACCCTGCCTCAAACAAGCTGCAATGTGAGGACCAAACAGAAAATTGTTCTTGTTCTTTGACCTCCACACCTTCATTGTGCAATTGGATGTGCGCCCCACACACTGACTAAATTTTTAAAATTTAGCTAATGTTCTGAAGATATTTATCATTAGAATTCTGTCCCATATGTCCAAACAATAGAATTTTCAGTTCAACAAGACTTGTTGGCTGTGAGAAAAGTTTTATTACTCATGATGACATGCAGATTAATTTATTATGAATCACCCACATGTGTAGGACAAAGATCAAGAAGTAGAATTATCTAGTTAGAGATAATATGGCGCTGCTTTTAATATTACTTTTATTAGGGTTTTGGATGGAACATTTTATGAAAACAATATAAACTTGAATATGCTGAAATTCTTTTCATTTACTGTCATTCCACTACTAAAGTTGTAGTCCCTTACTCATTGGTTGTTTCCCAAAGATAAGTGAACATGAGAATACATTGTTTTAGAACAACTTGTGACCAAAATCTTTGTGCCTACAGTATAAAATGGTATTAGTCCACATTGTTTCAGTCCCTCAAAAGAAAACATATGTCTGGAAGTATTCAGAAACTGGGTCCAAAAATTCCATTGTGTTGAAGTTTTTGTAATTTTCTTCTAAAATCATCTATTAAAATTATTGTATGTTTTTATTTCCTTCGAGTTGATTTTTTAAAGAAATACCAGAGACAAGTCACAGCATATCTGAACTCCCTTTCACCATGTGCGCATACACACATGCATGCACATCACATGCCCAGAAGAGTGACAATATAAACAAGTTGATTTTAAAATGCAGTCTGTTGCAAAGAAAGCAAAAGCAGCATGTGCACTTAATTGTGCATGAAACCTGAGACCTGATTTTCCCAAAGACTGGCATATTGTGCTCTAAAGTATATAATCACAAAACTCAAATCACTGAGGCTGTCTTGCCTTTATATCTCTATTATTGTAAATAACACTTCAACACAGGTTCTCAATACCATGGAGCTCCTCATTGTGAAGCCTCTGCTTACTGTACTGTCATCACCGTTCAATACCTTCAGCTGCCTTTCAGAAGATTTCCCTTTGGTCAGATGCTAAGGCTTTCTCATTTGAAATACACTGAGGTGCCCCTGAATCCAACTTTCATCTCTTTACCCTAATAATTTTAAAAGGATATGCACATAACCAATGGGAAGGAGGTTTATCTCGATATCATTAGATGCTACCATGGCTTGTTGGAAAACATCCTCATAAAAGAAGTTTCATGAATGCTTTCCAGGACATCATATGAAAATTAGGCACATAACTCTGACTACAATAGCAGGAGTGGTGAGTTTAATTCCACCCACTCATTCTTTTTAACTGAAATCTTTATTTCCAAGCTGTAAGACTCCAGGTTCCTGGTCTCAGCAGAAATACTGTCCTCCAGTATCTCATAAAGCTTTATTTCCCAGAAGGTTTCCATGGTATGACACATTTGGATGATGTTCAGTTCCAGCCTTCCCCTGTGTACATTCACTTTGTGTGTTTTTATTATTCTCTTAATTATCTGCACGTAGATATTAATAACCAGAATGTACAAATAAGCTCCGTTGTGATTTCTCCAACAGCCTTTATATGATAACATCACTTATGAATGCTAGTTACAAGTTTCCAGGCAGCCATGTAGTTGATCTAAGTTTGTGGAACACCAGCATTCAGATGTCTGCTTTCAATTTATGTGCATGTTTCCCCTGTTATTTTCCCTCTTTTTATGGCTGTATTAATTGTTACCAGAACTCTGTATGAAATGAGTGAGCAACTCAATGGAATGTAGAAGATTTCAAATCATTATTTTTTTTTCTATCTGACACAAGTGTCGATGTCATTTAATGCTGAATTCTTGTGGATGTTCATAGTGTGTTCCACCACTTGACCTTCAGCATGCGGGCATTACCTGATGACCTGAACATGAACTGTTGCTGATTTTATCAACTTGTTTGGCACTGATGATACTTGCAGACACAACGAAGGGGAACAGAATATGTTGGAATATTTGTGCTGAAGGTCTCTAAGTCTTAAGGAAGTCAATTTAAGGAATGAAACCTGGGATGGAGAGATGGCTCAGCGGTTAAGGCACTTGCCTCTAGTGCCTAAGGCCCCAGGTTCAATTCCCCAGGACCCACATAAGCCAGACCCACAAGGTGGTGGCCCTGGTGTGCTCTCTCTCTCTCTCTCTCTCTCTCTCTCTCTCTCTCTCTCTCTCTCTCTCTCTCCTTAAAAATGAATAAATAAAATGTAAAAAAAAAAATGAAACCCATAAAATGTAGACAAACATCAGTGAGTGAACAGTTGAATGTGAACAATGTTCCAGGCAGAAAAGGCCTTGACATCCTCTTCTTGCAGGACCATAATTCTGGATGTGACTATGGACCTGATGAAGCATCTATTTCACTTAAGAATAACGAAAAATAAAATGAAAGACATAAGTAACATGACAGGAAGGGCAGGGAGGATGACTCAGGGGTTAAAGTGCTTGTTGCATAAGTATGAGGAACCAAGTTCAGATTCTCAGCACCCCTGTACCATTTTACATGCGGTGACATACACCTATAATCTAAGCATTGGGGTTAGAGAAAAAGCGGGGATCCCTAAGGCTCACTGGATGGCTAGTCTGTCTGAAACAGTGAGCTCTAGGTCCAGAGAGAGGTCCTGCCTCAAATAAAGAGGGGAAGAGCATTTGAGGAAGATGCCCAAAGTTGACCTCTAGGCTCTGCACACACACACACACACACACACACACACACACGTGCAAGTACACATGTTCCTGTGCACCATGTGCACCCCACACAAACAGCTATACATGTGCATGAGTGGACACAAATAAAAGTCAATAAATAAAATCACAGTTATCAGTACATGTTATTTTGATGGAAATAGATTGAACGGTTGTACCAAAGACACAGTGGCATTAAAGAGGGTTGGGCATTATCAAATGATGAGTATGACTTGGGTCTGTAAATTTAAATGAAAATGCAGTAGTTTTCAGGAAATCAAGAAACAGCACAGTGGTGAGCTGACACAGCAGCACTGTTATCACTTCAAATGACAGTCAGGAAGCCGGGCATGGTGGTGCACACCTTTAGTCCCAGCACTCGGGAGGCAGAGGTAGGAGGATGACCTACCTTGAGTTCCAGGCCACCCTTAGACTACATGGTGAATTCCAGGTTAGCCTGGGCTAGAGTGAGACCCTACCTCGAAAAAACAAAAAAAAAAAGTTAATAATAATAAAAATAAAAATAAAATAAAAAATAAGAAGTCCAAGTGGGCATATTCATTTAGAAAAAAAAAATAAGTAATAAACCTTTCTCTGACTCTGTGTTTTTACTTGTAACAGTTGATTTTAATCCTGACTATTCATCATTAGAAACATACAGGAAGCTTTTACAAGCACTAATGTCCTACCTTCATCTAAACCAATCATATGGCATCAGAATCTTCAAGGGTTTGTCCCAGTCCAGGATATTTTTATATTTCCCAAGTGATGCTAGTGAGCATTCAATATTGAGGACATTTGTTGAAGTAGCAGTACGCTCTGTTTAAATGGCAGCATCCATTCTATGCAGTGTGTACATATGAAAAATTCCTAGATTAATATGCAGACTCCCAAGAACACTGTTCCACAATAATATTAAACAGCCATTGCCAGATGCTTAGTAACAACATTATATTTAACTAAAATGTGTTTGGGGCATGTGCAGAGGCTGCTTTTTCCTTTCCCTTTCCCTTTTCTTGTTCCCCAACTTTCTATAGAAGTCATCTAATCTGATACTATTATGGATGGGTACATTTAATTATAGGAAAAGAAATGTGAGGTATTTCTCCATTATGCACCTAAGCAACAAAGAAGAGTCAGCATCAATAATCTCCTCTCTTGTTCCCTCCACAGGCTACAACCCTCACTACTCGCTAGATAGTCCATGGCTAACTTCACTTACTTTTAAAACTCCTAGGCCAGTCTTTCTATCTTTGTGGCCACATATGATAAGATTTCATTTTTTATGGCCAAATAGCACTCCATTAAGCCTGGTTCCTTTTACTTGCTAACATGAATGTTGCTATGCTAAACACAGAACATAGATATATCTCATCATAGACTAGCTTCACGTGAGATAGCTAAGCGGTAGTGGGGATTGTTGGATATTAACAGATAGTTGTTAAATTTTTGGAGGAAACTCCATATAATGTTTTAATAATGATGTCTGCACTTGCATATTCTCTCTCTCTCTCTCTCTCTCTCTCTCTCTTTCCATCTCAAATAAATAAATATAATATTTTTAAAAAAAACTCTGGTTGATTTGTTGCCAGTCCAAAACACTTACATGTGGCAATATTACAGTCTTAGGATGATGAGGTCATGAGAATGGACTGTCACAAACGGTGTTAATATTGCTTCAAAATAGACCCATAGGAATTCATTTCTCTTGTATGCTATGTGAAGACACAGAAAAATGGTGCCATTTAGGAGCCAGAAAGCAGACCCTCACCAGATACTGAATTCTCCAGTGCCTTAATCCTGGGTTTTGTAGCTTCTGAAATCTGGAAAATGCATTTATTTTGTTCTTAAACCACCCAGTGTAGATTTTGCTCCAGCAGCCCAGATGGATTAAAACATGGCACAGACATCAATAAATGTTGGAGACAGCTTTGCCTTCATATTCATTCTAACAAATGCTCACTCGGGAAAGATCAGACCATGTGGGATTGTCTTAAGCAGTTTTCTGACCTTACACTGAGGTATTTGGGATCCCTAAAGAAGTAGGTGGAAAGAAAAGATTAGATTTCCAACAGGAAGAAAAAGTATGCAAAGAAAACCATCAACATACATTTCATAAGGAGCAAAGAGGAGAAAAGAAGAAATGAAAAAAAGACAGAATAGAGCACTGCATTCTAACATATAATTATATTCTTTACTCTCCCACATTGTAACCAATGGCTCAGGGAAAAAGTAAAAAAATAAAATAAAATAAAAATAAAATAGTCTCCTAGGTTCCGAGTTCATTAAAGTAGGATGCCAGCAAAAGCTCTGGAAGAATGCATAATCTTTCATTTCTAAGGCATATTTGTCAGTCAAATGTCCTTTACAAAAACATTCAGTAAATGTTCTTTAAAACTTTGAATTTAGTGTGGAATGTGCTACATAAATCGTCTGGGAGACTAGGCAGCAATGCTGGGAGAAAGCAGAGGGCACTGCTATACAACCAGCCTTACAAGATGTACACAGCTGTGCAATAGTGGTACTGAAACTAGGCTGGTAATAGCTCTCTGAGTAGCTAAGAGATCTGCTCAGTAGTGAAGAACTCATAGCTGGAACTGGGATTCAAACCAAATTCCTGTAGAGACCAAGAATCTGGATTACAAGGGGAAACTTCCACTAATGAACCTAAAAAAGAGGCTACACCCATTACAATCTCACCAAAGTAGCAATGCTTGTCCTATTTAATATATGCTAATCTCACTAGCTGTTGAAGAAGCTTTTTTTTTTTTTTCAGAAGGTTGGGAGAACTGTGGAAAATCCAACTCTACCAACAAGACCAGAAATGATAGCTGACTCCCTGGCAGGAGATGAACCACTCCCAACACATCACCTAGAGCCCAGGTGAAATCACACTAAAAGTGGTGAGATGAGCAAGAGTGCTGCTCCCACAGCCAGCCTGACAACCTGTGCCAGGGTGATGGAGACAGACCCCATGGGTACTCAAAACATTCCAAAGCAGAAATCCAGAGGCTGTGAAGAGCTGAACACTAAAGCAAACTTACAAATTCACCCACCAAGGCTCAGGGAACTTTACGGAAGAGGGGGTGGAAAGTTTGTAAGAGCCATTGTGGGAGAATATCCAGAGACAATGTCCACCCATACCTCTCCCACTAACTTTCTGCTGCTCACACAATTCACAGCTCTCTATTCCATGGAGCATTCCAGAAATTCGACTGAGGAGGGTCCTCAGTGGAACCGGGACAGGGAGGAGGGAAACAGCGATCCCAAAAACACATGAATTGTACAGACAAAATTTCTACTTACTAAAGTAAATAAATATTTTTTTAGAAACTACTCATGGAACATCATTTTCCATTTTTACTTAGTAATAAAAGAAGGTCTTGGTATTGTGGTTCAAATATCTATTTATGTTCTGCGTTGTTAAATATCCTGTTCTCAAGCTTGTATTCCTGAATAGATCTGCTAACTATTTATTACAGTGGAATAAGTTTAAGTACATCATTTCTTTGAGTTTCCATGTGAATTCCCCCTTTTTTACCTTTTAATATCATCCCTAATCACTGGTGATGGTCAAGATTGGTTACTTCTGTCATGGTGGTGATTCCTTTAGTACCTGCTGACCATCCAAATTTCTTAGCACCATGGAGGACATGATAAAATTAAAAACCAGGCACTCTGATGGAGTGAATTCACTTCACTCTGAAAGGTATATTTTCAGTCCAGACTTTAAACTAATGCTTTATCCCCTCTCCTAGAAAGCCATTCAACTAATTGGACATGGTGGCTCATGCCTGTGTTCTCCACACTCAGGAGTCAAGGAAAAAGAAGTTGGAGTGCTAGGCTAACACTGGCCAGAGAGCAAGTGTAAGAGCAGCCTCAGATACGTAAGAACTTGGCTCAAGAAAGAAGAAAGGAAAGAGAGAGGAGAGGGTGGGAATTTGGGAGAGAGACAGAGAAAAGAAAAGGAAGAAAGGACGGAGAGAGGGAAGCAAGGAAGGAAAGAAGGAAGGAAACCTTTAGCTACTCTATGAAAGCAGATAACTTTATATTTCACCTAATTTTTGAGTCTTCTCTATATTTTGCTATTTTCCCTACTCCTCCGTTATGCCTTCCGTGTTTCTGATTGACATCTTCTGGGATCTCATTGTAGCAATAAGCCTGAAATTCAGCAAAATGAAGGTGGGAAAATCTACTGAGAGGTCACATGTCACATTGTTGGAGAGCTTCTGTGACCTCTTCTAAAACCAGGAGAAGTGTCAGCTCTAAGAATAAAACATGGGTATATTGCAGACAGTTCATGAATCTGCACCTTTTACCCACAAGTGTGTATTTTTAAAACTTCCCTCCATCAGTTTCAGGTTGACAAGTTCTCTGACCTACCAATGGGATCATTCACCTGTCTCCAGAGGCCTGCATCCATCTTCGCTGAGCTGCTCCACCTTTACTGAGAAGGTGATAGTCTTTGGCAGGCTACCAAAGAGACTTTTGCCTGTCTTACTTGACTTTTAATTGCTTGTAAATTGAACTTGATTTTTAACCATCGCTCTCTCAGTTTTCAACACCAAGAAATAATAACCAGCAATTCTGCTAGATCTACAGGTCCATGCATCATACTCAGCATTTATGCAGGTACTGAGAATCACACTTTGGTATCTGCTAGTCAGACAAGCGCTTTACCAACTAAGTAATCTATGCAACTTTTGTTCACATATTTTAATATCTGCCTTCTTCTACATTTCTACACCTAAGTCTCAGTAAATTGTACTCAGGTAAGTCCCTGCTGCCAAATCAATCAGGAGAATTAAGAAGGTCTCAATAGACCAGAATATGGTCTGGAAAGCTCCATAGGAAATCAATTTTACTCTTGCACAAAGATGCATCCATGCCATCCACAGGAGATTTCTGAGGTCATACCTTCTCAGAAAATAAACAAAAGGATCTTTCACTTGACACAAGTATAGATATAAAGAACTTGTGAAAATCTGAAAAATATGGACAAATTCACAGGGAATTAGAAAAGTGGAATACAAGTTGGAGAGATGAAACAAAATGTATCCAGACCCTGTCACGCTGGTGGTTAAGCAGACTACCTGCTGCATCTTAGGACCTAGGTGTAACTATGATATGTGTGCGTTTGTGGAACACTTTTTGGTATCTCTAACTTAATTTCATGGGTTTCTAGAAATTAAATAATGAGAGGCAGAAAATAGCTTGAAAAGATCAAATTAACACTAAGATTTTTTTAAGATTATTCTTTAATCCCAGAAATGTTTACATATAAACTCTTTTTCCAATATAGCCTTAGCTGCTCTTAGAACTCATGCTGAGTTCTTCAGTGAACATAGTTTAAGAGTAAACCTGTATGCAGGCATCTTTTTTTCTGATCTTGACCAGATCATTTTGAGTAATCACATTCAGGACACACCCAGAATTTGTATTTTGAGATAGAAAGTATTAGCTATTACAGAAGACATTTATTACTCCAAACCCTAGAGGCAAATGCAGAGTGCCCCAGCAATGAGTTTGTCAAAGTCATTGTAACATTAATAACAGTGAGACATTCTCTTTATGACACACACAGAGACAGACATACATGCAAATATACAAAAGCTTTCCAGTCCTAGTAAGAGAATAAATGCTAAAATTGAAAGTTTTAGGTATTTAAATGAAAATAAGCATACTGCAGAAGGAAAGAAATCAGTTAAAAGTATCCTCTCGAATACTATAATATGCCCTTGGGATGAACTATGCAGAAAGCCAAGATCAGAACAGATCTCTGAATGTAGATCAACTTCTATCAAAGCCAACTGCTTGGTCTGCAAGTGGAACAAAAGCCATAGTTTAACAAATGCAGAAATAATGAGGGTTTCCAATTTCTAACCTAGACACCAAAAGATACATTCTGGTCTAAAATTTCAAAGCATGGAAGTTCACCACTGAAATTGCAGCATTGCCACATAGATTTTCTGCATTCCATTGATGGGATGTGTGAAAGCAAAGACTATGCTCACTGCCTTCTGCACTTCTATGATAAGAAGAAAATAGATGCTCCAGCTAACCTACAGTAAACTTGCGAGTGCTGACGTTGTATTGCTTGACCAAGGAAGACTGTTTATTCTATAGACAATTAAACTCATTAGCTGGCTACAAATCCTCAAAGTAAGAGAGTAAAATACTAGCAACATTCACCAAACAACAGTATTTCAATATACATGCATTGAAACTGTGATTTGGTCGATACTAACATTTAACAATGAAATACAATCCTTCTATAAATGGGTAACTATGTAAAGTGTGTTCTTTCTCCTCTCTCTCTCTCTCTCTCTCTCTCTCTCTCTCTCTCTCTCTCTCTCTCTCTCTCTCTCTTCTTTCTGCCATGTCCAAGGCCTTACTCCTTTGTTCTTTCTAGATAGGAGCATAGGAATGGAAAGAAATACAGAGCATCATGCATTCATGTACTTGATTTTGCCCCTGCTACCTAGGTGACTTAATCTACCTGAATCTCAATTCTCACATGGTAAAAATGAGAATAAAGCAGTTTGTATTCAACACCAAAAACTACTCTGACCTTATTACAGGGAATTATTGTATACTTTAAATAAATATATATTAATAACTGTGTATTAAGTATGCAAAAATTTATAAGCACAGTTGATTAAATAAAGGCTTTTACATTAGCTTAATATTCATTTTAAAGACTATTCTCACTACAATGGTGTTTAGACCCCTAAAGTTGAGTGTTATTCCAATTGCTTTTTTGAAGATGAACAACACTAATATGAGTAATCATAAGAAATGTACATTTAGTACAATTACTGTATTTTGTTCTTTTGAAAACATAGAAATGATGGCTGGGAAGATTGCTCAGTGGTTAAAAGTGCTTTCTTGGAAAGCTTGCCACCCAAGTTCAATTCAAAAGCTACCCATGTAAGGTGGACAATAATAATGGCACAGGTGTCTGGCTTTCATCTGCAGTGCAGTGAAGCCATGGCATACACCTGCCTGCACACAGATACAAATAAACAAACTTTAAAAAATGAGATGCCTATAACTGAATAATTTAAAACATAGATGCTAATTTCTGACCATTTTAACTTAATTTGTGTGTATCCATTTTTATTTCCATGTTTTATTACATTTTTGTTTTCAACAACTCACTTACAACAGTTTATTTGAGGAATTTTGCTTTTTCTTTGACGTGGGTCTTGGGATGTTTATCTCCATATTTTATACTAAAATTTAGCCTTCTTGCGCAAGTTTACTTTAGCATGTTCCTGCCTATGGTTTTATTTAATTATCATTTTTATTAATTTTTGAGGCAAAGTATCACTGTACATCCAGAGCCAACCTTGAACTTGTGATCATCTTGTCTCGATTCTCTAGTTGCTGTCATGTTCCACCATGCCTGACTTTGATTTTATTTTAGGTGATATATTATAACTACAAACTAATACCTACACAGTTTAGTAGAAAAATTTCTTTCATTTAAACAACAGGCAAACTTTCATAAAAAAACAAAGTAAAGTACTATATAGTGTTATTTCTATTTCTTATAAAAATATGACCTTCTGTATTATTGTTCTTTCTGTTTATATATTTTGGAACTGTTTTTTCCCAATGTTAGTGACAAATTGTGTGAAATACATACTTGTACACATTTATCTACATGTATTTATATAGAATCAATTAAATCTTTATTAATTTTCTTCAGTATATCAAAATGATTTCATATTTTTTTTAAATATATATTTATTGTCCATAATGAGTTACATTATTTAGTGGGCAAACCATGCGTTGTTATCCCGAATTCCCCAATCCCCCCCTCCCCATCCCTGATCAGTTGTATATCCTCCTCCGTGGGCTGTCTGTATTAGTCCTTGTGGCAAGGGATCCTGTATATCTTAGTACTCATCCCGGTCTTCCTGGC